>BQNB010037445.1:0-49440 GCA_026074375.1 Tanacetum coccineum | reverse complement strand
TGTGGAGCCCACCCAAGTCCGCAAACAAAGTGGGCCAGTAAAAGAAGCCTTTGCCGAACTCGAAAAGAAGGAGGCTGCTGAAAAATGGAGAGAAGCAATGAAAGAAGCATCCAGTCTCGCAGGCTGGGAGTTGAAGAAGATTGTTAACGGGTAATTTATTCAATTCATTATATCTCTCGAATTTAATCTATTTTTATAATTAATATGTGATTATATGACCAGTATGCTATTACTATTATGTTATAGATCTAAATATGAACTGTTTATGTGGGATTTAATTAATTAAAATAAATCTTATTTGATGTTACAGGGATGAATCTAAATTGATCCAAATAATTGTGGACAAAATTTTTGGAAAGCTGTGTTCCATTAGTTCGAGTATTGATGGAAACTTGATAGGCATGGATATGCGAAAAAAAGAGGTTCTTTCATCTTTAGATATTGGCACTAGTGATGTTCGCGTGATTGGAATCAAGGGGATTGGAGGTGGTGGGAAAACAACTTTAGCCAGAGCTGTTTATGATCAAATATCCACTCATTTTGAGGGAAAAAGCTTTGTTGAAAATGTTAGGGAAGTTTCAAAGACTCCTTCGTCAGGTTTGAAGACGCTACAAGAACAAATCCTAAGAGATGTTTTCGATGATAGAAATATCTCCATTAGTGGTGTTTCCGATGGCAAAAAGATGATGATACAGATGATGCCTCGTAAAAAGGTTCTTGTTGTTCTAGATGATGTAGATCATCGTAAACAGCTTGAGGCATTAGTTGATAACTTTGATAATTTTAAGTCCGGAAGTCGCATTATTATTACAACAAGAGATGAGCAGGTGCTTCTATCCCACGGAGTGTGCTTGATATGTAACGTCAAGTTGTTGACCGACGAGGAAGCAGATTGTCTCTTTAGCAGATATGCATTTGGGAAAGAAATTCCAAATCAAGGGTTCAATGAGATGTCAGGACAAGTTGTACGATATGCTGCCGGTCTTCCTCTAACGATAAAAGTTTTGGGTTCATCTCTCCGTGGTAAAAGCGAGCCCGAGTGGAAAGATGCTTTAGAAAGACTAAAAAGGGTTCCGGAGCACGAAACCCAAGAAATCTTGAAAATAAGCTATGATGCTCTAGAGGATGATTACAAAGAAATATTCCTAGATGTGGCATGCATACTCAAAGGTGAGCAGAAAGATAAAGCAATCCGAGTGCTTGAAAGCTGTGGGTTTCATGGTAGGATTGGTTTAAGAGTTCTTGAGCAGAAATGTCTCATAAATATATCTCAAAGTGGATCTTTGGGCATGCATGACCTTATTGAAGAAATGGGCAAACATATTGTGCGCCCATCCGACCCCAATGAGCCTAACAGAGATAGCCGATGGTGGATTGAAGATAAAACTGATCAAGATATATTGGATAATGATCTGGTAAGTATCATATTTAATTTTAAGTTTGAGAAAACTAACTTGTTTTCATTTTATATCACATAGTTTTGATTACTGATTTTTGGCATTCAGGTCAATGAAAGAATAAGATGTATAAAACTGTCGCATTTGAGACTTGAGTTTGAAACTGTTATGAGAGGTCTCAGAAACAAGAGGAAACTTAGAGTTCTTTACATGTGTTCTGGAGCTAACTGGAATGACAGCGAAGTTAGGCAGTGCTTTCCAGATTCTTTACAATATCTTAGTTGGAGATCTTACCCTTTCTTGTCTTTACACGAAACATTTCAAGCAGACAATCTGGTTGGACTTGACATGTCTTTTAGCTCAATAGAACTAATTTGGGAATGGGGAAAAAGGAAGGTAATATAATGGTTCATTGGTTGTTTTTTTATTATTTATAATGATATACATCTACATTGGTTTCTTATTATATGTTTATCTTGTTTTCTTTTGTTAATGACAGGTCCTTAATAAGCTGAGATTCCTTGACCTCAGTTACTCAAACTTGAAAATGCTGAACCTTAAGGTGACTCCGAAGCTCGAGATATTAAATCTTGAACATTGTGCAAATAAAGAACTTTACATTGCACATGGATGCCCAAAACTCCAATATCTCAACCTTGATTTTTCAAATTTTGAGAAACTTGACCTTGGACCGACTCCGGATCTAGAAACGTTGAGTCTTGGAGGATGCTCTAATTTGCTACAACTTCACTTGCACGGATGTACAAAACTCAAAGTCCTCAAGCTTGATGGTTCTAAGTTGCGGACCCTCGACCTTGGCCTGACTCCAAATCTGGAGAGGCTAGATCTTAAAGACTGTTCGAAACTAGAGAAGATTGATGCTCCTGATGGATGTCTTGAAAAGCTTGTCTACTTAGACTTAAGTGGTTGTGGGAGGTTTAAATCCTTTTTGTTTGACAAACAGTCTAAGCCACTTAAGGTTGGTTCTTTATCAGAGTTACATCTCATTGGCGAGTCGATAGCTATATGCCCATTGCACCCGGACAATAGTTTTCCAAAGTTCCAGTTTACATGTTTTTATAAAGAAGATCCAGCTGCCTCGTCATTTAGAAATCTTAAAAAGCTTATTTCTATGGGTCTTTGTTCTTGCACAAACCTTGAAAGTTTCTCTAGAAGCATTTATAGTTTGCAATGTTTAGAAAAGCTCACACTTGAAGGCAGTATTCCAGAAGTGTACAAGGACTTTCAACAGTTACTCGAAGGTTTTCCAGTGAGCAACTTTGAACTGAAGCGCCTAAAATATTTTCATTTGCTCAATTGTACAACTGATCATCTGCCTAAGGAACTTCGGTATGTATACTTTCAAAGATGGAATACTCTGAGTCTTAAGATGTTAATACTCGAAGGCCATAATGATATCGTAGATCTTCATTTGCAAGCTGAAAGTTTAAATCTCGAATATCTCTACCTCAGTCATTCAAAGCTGAAGACCGTTCAACTCGGGAATACTCCGAATCTTGAGAAGCTAATATTCGAAGGCTGTAATGATTTGGTAGGACTTCAAATGCCTGATGAAAGTCTAAATCTCATTTATCTTAACCTCGGTCATTCAAAGTTGGAGACCATTCAACTCGGGAATACTCCGAATCTCCAGAAGCTAATACTCAAAGACTCTAATGATTTGGTAGGACTTCAAATGCCTGATGAAAGTCTAAATCTCAATTATCTCAACCTCAGTCATTCAAAGTTGAAGACCATTCAACTCGGGAATACTCTGAATCTCCAGAAGCTAATACTCAAAGACTGTAATGATTTGGTAGAACTTCAAATGCCTGATGAAAGTCTAAACCTCAGATATCTTGACCTCAGTCATTCAAAGTTAAAGACTGTTCAACTCGGGAATACTCTGAATCTTGAGAAGCTAAGACTCGAAGGCTGTAATGATTTGATTGAATTTCAAATTCCTGCTGAAAGTCTAAACCTCAGGTATCTTGACCTCAGTCATTCAAAGCAGCTGAAGACCGTTCACCTTGGGAATACTCCGAATCTCAAGGAGCTAATCCTCGAAGGCTGTAATGATTTGATTGAATTTCAAATGCCTGCTGAAAGTCTTAACCTCAAATATCTTGACCTCAGTCATTCAAAGCTGAAGACCGTTCACCTTGGGAATACTCCGAATCTCAAGGAGCTAATCCTCAAAGGTTGTAATGATTTGGTTGAATTTCAAATGCCTGATGAAAGTCTAAAGCTCAAAGATCTCGACCTCAGTCATTCAAAGCTGAAGACCGTTCACCTTGGGAATACTCCGAATCTCAAGGAGCTAATCCTCGAAGGCTGTAATGATTTGATTGAATTTCAAATGCCTGCTGAAAGCTTGAACCTCGAACATCTCAACCTCAGTCATTCAAAGTTGAAGACCATTCAACTCGGGAATACTCCGAATCTTGAGAAGCTAATACTCGAAGGCTGTAATGATTTGGTAGGACTTCAAATGCCTGATGAAAGTCTAAATCTCAATTATCTCAACCTCAGTCATTCAAAGTTGAAGACCATTCAACTCGGGAATACTCCGAATCTCCAGAAGCTAATACTCAAAGACTGTAATGATTTGGTAGGACTTCAAATGCCTGATGAAAGTCTAAACCTCAGATATCTTGACCTCAGTCATTCAAAGCTGAAGACCTTTCACCTTGGGAATACTCCGAATCTCAAGGAGCTAATCCTCGAAGGCTGTAATGATTTGATTGAATTTCAAATGCCTGCTGAAAGTCTGAACCTCCAACATCTCAACCTCAGTCATTCAAAGTTGAAGACCATTCAACTCGGGAATACTCCGAATCTCAAGAAGCTAATGCTCAAAGGATGTAATGATCTCGAAGAACTTCGAATGCCTTTGGAAAGTCCAGAGCTCTTAGGTATCAACCTCAGTCATTCAAAGTTAAGGACCCTTGACCTTGGCCGGACTCCAAAGCTCAGATGGTTAATTCTTGAAAAGTGTTGTGATTTAGTACGAGATTAATGCTCCCATAGATGTATGCCAACTGCACCCTCACAATAGTTTTCCAAAGTTTCGGTTTGAATGTTATTATGATGAAGCCCCACCTTCATCATTTGGAAATCTTGAAAGGCTTATTTCGATGGGTCTATGTGCTTGTACAAAGCTTGAGAGTTTTTCAAGAAGTATTTGCAGTTTACAAGGTTTAAGAAAGCTTACACTTGCAAGTGATTTTGGCTTTATACATTTTGGTCATTGATGATTTTCTCCGGTACACTCCAAAAAGTACTATCGTTTGTAAATAAGTGTTTCAAATTATGATTTCTTTTATCTTTCAATATTACTATATTAGTACTTTTTATTACACTGTTAGATTACACTATAATGTCCATCTTGGATTTTGTATTAATTACTGTAAATCGTAGTAGAATTTGAAGTTAGATAAGCATTCAAGGAGTTCAATAAACACAGTTGACTTTAAAGAAAGTCAAAATCCTTTCTCGATGAAAATGAACAGAATTTTATACGATGCTGGATATGATCATGTTAATAATAAACTTAAGAAAGTGTTATAAGTGATCTAAGATGATAAACAAGTTTTAATTCACATAAATAAGCTCTACATTTGGACAAAATTTTTAAGCATAAAAAGATTGGACTTTTTGAGTCAAACTATTGGTTTTCATCAAATTTTACTGAGATTTCCATGGAATTGTACAGAAAACCATATTTCAGAGATAAGATATTATCAGAGCATGAGCTGAACTGAACTAACAAAAAACGTTGCATAAACTGTTTAATGTAAAATTCGGAAAACAGTTTGACATGGTAAAAACGGAACTAACACAAAACGTTGCTTGTAATTAACATGTTAAAGATGAATTCTGAAACTCAGCTTCTTTGTTACACTACATTGAACTGCAACAGAGTTGACATTTTCAGAAAGTCAACTGCATTACTAATGAAAAATATGCGATTTTGATATGTGACAAAAGTGACAAAAATGTAATGTATGATTTAAGCCCTCCAAAAATGTAATGTGTGATCCTTGGTATGTGACAAAAGTGAGTCAATTTGTTCATCCTGTGAGACTTGACAGATCCTAAACTAAATATATACTATATTGGCATGCAGATCACATTATATTTCTTTATTCCAAAATGGTCTTTAAAGCAACGCGTTGTGGGGATTATAATATGGGGTTACTATTGCAGCATTCATCATATTTTGGCTATAAAAGCTAAGCTAGAATAATTTAGCTACAAGACACTGATAGAAACCAGCTAATTTGTGAACATGATGATGAGCAAGCTTTTAAGAAGACAAGTTCACACTATTGTCTCTAGAGACATGATCAAACCATCTTCTCCAACCCCTTGTCGCTTAAAAGCGTATAATCTATCAGTATACGATCAACTTGCTCCAAGCGCATACATGCCAATTGTTGCGTTCTACCCGCCAACCTCCAAAAGTAGTAGTCCCCGTGAGAGAACAACACTTGAGTTGAAGAATTCATTGTCACAAACTTTGAGTCAGTACTATCCGTTTGCAGGTAGACTAAATAGCCCGACCTATGTTGATTGCAACGACAATGGGGTTGAGTTCATTGAAGCATCAAACAACGACATGCTGCTCTCAGATTTCCTCCAACGCTCAAACCACGAAGATCTAGATCAACTGTTTCCAAATGACCTCATATGCTACCATCCTTACCTAAAAGGTGATAGTAGTATCACTTGCCCGTTAAGCGTTCAAGTCAACCATTTTGCATGTGGAGGGGTAGCAGTCGCAACATCTTTAAACCACAAGTTAGGCGATGCACGAACTATATTGAATTTCATAAATCACTGGGCTAGACGCAATGCTGCACTATTTCACTCTAGAGATATGGAAGCTTATGATGTGTAATACCCATCTTTATTTCTACCAAAATAGGAATATTAATCTGCCAGAAATGATGACTTCCAGATCACGCGTCGGTTGTGTCACAACTAGTTTTTCGTTCCCTAACAAAAAGTTGGAGCAACTAAAAGCCAAGGTTACAGCCATGACCGTTGAATCTGGACAACCAATCCTGAACCCGACTCGTGTTGAAGTTTTAACATGGCTTATACACAAGTGTGCAACCACAGCTAATACCAAAACAAACTCAGGCGCTTTCAAGCCAACTGGCATGCTGCTTCCAGTCGATATGCGAAACATTTTGGTAGAGAAATTGCCTGGAACAACCATAGGAAATCTTCTCTTCCTGATAGATGTACCTACAGGAAATGAACGTGAATTCGAGCCACATATGACCATTGGCGAACTAAGAAAAAGAAAGACACAATTGCAAAGTATAAGAAATTTAGAAACTGCAGCTGGACAGATTGCTAACATGTCAACTGAAACCGTCTCGGAGATGTCAAATGCTCTAAATAATTATTACATATATTCTAGCATGTGTAGGTTTCCTTCGTATGGGATTGATTTCGGTTGGGGAAAGCCTTTAAAAGTATCCATGGGTGGTACGATGAAGAACTTTATACTTCTGATGAACACTCCCAATGATGATGGCATCGAAGTCACCGTGTGTTTAGAAGAACAAGACATGAAGATATTTCAAAATGACCCAGAATTATTGGCCTTTTGTAATTAGAAATATGTCTCTTATATTATTTTTCTTGATTACTTTTCTTGTTCTGTTTTCGCTTTCAAGTTCGTCATCTGTCAAATGAATTAGTACGTTCTTCAATCGAGTTCAATTATATACAAATATGTAGCTTTCCTGTGAACAACGTTAACTCAATGTTACAACAAAAATGAAAATTCAAAGAATCTATGCGCCTTTGCACGTAATTAATCATGAACCACATATATACATGACTATGCAACGACTCGCTTTCTTCTCTGGCCTAACTCAACACAAATTTGATATCTAGTGTTTATCTGAAACATTGTCGTTGTCTGTATTCAGGTCACAATATAACACCCCTCTCCCATCCTCCCCTGCTGGGACCTCGTTACTAAGCTTCGGATTTTCCACTGTTTCTTGTATCATTAAGATGCGGTCTCTTTCCTGTTGGCTGACTCTCATTGATTCTCCATTGCCTGATAGCGCCGTTGCAGGTTTTCTTGTCGCTACTAAATCTGTAACCCTCACCTGTAGTGGCTTCATAGCATCAGGGTCGGGGTCCCTGGGTACAATACTTGTTTGAGCTTGCAATTCCATCGAGTCTCTAACAAGTTGACTCAAAAAGTTTACATCATCAGACATAACACCGAGACCTTTCAGAAGCTTTGACCCGAGCTGCAAACTTGTCTGCACAAGGCCAAAGAATATTACGTGACAGTTCATATGTAGCAAAACCGGAACCAGTAAATAGTAAAACTAATGTCACACGTACCTCTGCATTTTCAAGAATAGCATCTGTTGCCCCGGCTTCCTTAAGATCTAAGAGATGTGGGATGTCCTGAGCTCGAGCGTATATAGGTATCTGTAAATTTGAGTTGCCTCATGAGACATGTATCGATCTAATCCAACATTAAGTTTTTTATGTTAGTTTTTTCTGTAAGAGCGATTATATCTAATGCAACATTGAGTTTTTTTATCTTAGTTTTTTTTTCAATAAGAGCGTTTGTATCTTAGGTTTGAGTAAATTACCGCAGGGAATGCAAGCCGAATCCTTTCAACAGCCTCAACTGCCCTTTGTCTTCCCTCATACATGACCATGACAGCTTTAGGAGATGATATACCAGCAGACTGCAAGACAGCTGCACGCGATCCATCCCCGTATAGGATTGGGAATCCAAGTTTACTAGAAGCCTGCTCCAATTTCGCGGTATTATTATTAGGGGTGGCAATTCAGTTCGGGTTGGCAAGTTCGGGTTCAGGTGCGGATGTATATGGACACCATGTGTGTGTGGTGAGAGAGGGGGGGGGAGGGGGGGGGGGGGGGGCGCCCTTAATGACTCGCCAAATATAATCTATTTTTAGTGTAATAATTTTTTTTATTCACCTTTTTATAAAAGTGCACCCCATCACAAAATCAAATTGCCCCCACCTTTAAACCAAACAATTTTAAAAACCTTATATCTCTATCTTTATCTTTGTGTGCACAATGACTTTTGTCGGAAAAAAAATTTTTTGCCCCCCATCGTCTAACTTCCTGGTTCCGCCACTAATCGGGTTGGCGGGTCAGAAAACCCCAACCCGAACCTAACCCATTTAAATATTCGAGTCAGCTATGTCAACCCTAACATGTTTACACATAACCCGAACCTGACCCGTTTAACCCGTATATATACTTGGGTTGGCGCATTAAATAGGTTACACGGGTTGAATAGGTTAAACAAGTTTCGGGTTAACCCATTTAACCCGTTTTATATACAAAAGTTGGCACATTACAGGGGTTAAACATGTTAAACGGGTTTGCGGGTCGGCCAGTTTAACCCATTTAACACATATAATAATATATAAATAATTTTTAATTTAAGAAAAAAATTCTTAAATGGATTAACGGGACGACCCACTTAATTTATTCCCAACCCGAACCTGACCTGTTTTATAAACGGGTCAGATGGGTCGACCCAAACCCGAAATCTATTAGACTCAACCCGAATCTGTTAATTTTCGTGTCGGTTTCAGGTGGGGTTTCGTGTCGGGTCAAAAATTGCCACCCCTAATTATTAGTCTTTCTCATACATAATTTTAGACAAAATGATTAAAACTCGGAATTCAATATAGGTTTGTTTTTCAACTAACCTTTACGATAGAGGGATCAAGATCAAAGGCCACAAACGGCCATCCGGCTTCACCGTCTATCCCCGTGGCTAGTGGAGTGGACAAGAAGTTGGCAAGAACCTGCATTTTAAAAGTAATAAAAAGTCCGACCAACTTATGCATCTTTTAGTTATCAAATACAAGGAACTTATGTACCTGACTCATTTGTCCAAACCCGAGAATAACAACTGGTGCGCTAGCATCAAAATTCGCCACTTCAGTAGGTTTCTACAACCATGTTTGGGAAGTCATTATATAGATACATAGACAAGCATTAGAAATAGACTTAGAGCGATGTCAAAACCGTTCACGTTTTAGCTAAATTTTATGAGTTCCCATTTGACCCGTATGAATAAAAAAAACCCAAATCGGCCCATTCATAAGTAACTACATATTCGACATTATAGGATCAAAGGTAACCAAGCTGCTTACTTCTTCATCAACATTTTCACCAATAAAATCAGCAGCCTTTCGTCCAAGGTCGTTGAGTACAGGGGTGAGCGCCATTGACAATACAACGACAATTATAAGAAGCTTGTTCAGCTCAAGTGGCAACACCCCTAGCCTACAAAAACATACAAATATTCAACTCTAAAATGCTGATTATCACGATAATGAAAATGAAGTATAATTAATAGAAAACTCATGCTAACCTGTTTGCAAGTGAGAAAACGACGAATCCAAACTCTCCACCTTGTGAAAGAAGCAACCCAATCCTTACACTCTCTTGCAAAGTTAGACCAACACGGGGACCAATTGCTGTTATAATCAGTGTCTTTATAACTATTAAACCTGCTAATAGTGACAATACATTCGGCCATTCCCTGATAAGTAGCTGCACAATAACAAGACGAAGTCAAACCTTTTTGCAGAGTACATGCTGCGTATAAAAACTTGCATCTATAAGCACCTGTGTATCAATAGATGTTCCGGTAGTCACAAAGAATAATCCAAGAAGTAATCCCCTAAAAGGCCTTATATCCGCTTCAATTTGTGTCCGGAAATTTGTTTCAGCCAATAAGGCCCCAGCTAAAAAAGCTCCAAGCTGCATAACTATATCAGATTAGCAAAGACTTAAGGTATATATAGAGACTGACTTACAACTACAAATAAAGAAAATAATCAGACCGTATCACTGAAGCCTAATTTCTGAGTTATTAGTGATGTTCCAGCAACTGTTAATAAACAAAGCGCTACAAACGCTTCCGAGCTTCTTGCTTCTGCAACAGCCTGAAACATATGAATATCAATTGTTTCTGCAGCACTATTCTAAAAAATTTGAAACTTTTGAGAATAAGGGATTTCCATACCTCGAAAATACGCCTAAGAAAGAATTTACCACCAAAAGAAAGCAAACCTAATCCACCTAAAGCCTTTAAACTTTCTTTCACAAGCATAGGCAGAATACTCTCTCCAACCAGATTCTGCATAAAGTATATGAAAATTAGCAAGATTAGAGCTAACAGCACTTATGATAAGAGTTCTGTGTGAAATACACTGACCTGGGTCTCCAACACGGGAAGTATAACCAGCAGAGGCACGACTGCTATGTCCTGCAAATATCAGCCATGTCGATCCATAAAGGTTCTTAAATTATCATTGATGAAGGTGTCACGCGTGAGCCATGACTATGCTGCAGATTTTACTCATTATAAGAAAAACGAACCTGGAGTAGGAGTATCCCGAGAGTAGCTGACCCGAACCGAGTTGGTAACTCACCTTTCTCTGCAAGAAGCTACATCTTACTAGGTAAGCAGACTATAGTTGACCAAGTATCATGCTGAGAGCAGCATGATAGAAAGCGGGATTATTTAATATATCAATGTTTACTGAAAATCAAATTACCTGAAGAACAAATGCAGAAGATGACAACGAGAGAGCAGCGCCAATGACTACAGCCTCATCGATACTTCTAATGTTCACCTGCAATCCTTTTAAACCAATAATTAATAGCCCAGAATCACAAAACTTTCTGATATTTAGGGAACTGCATAGAATTACTATATATCAAGTATTATAATAGACCTCGAGTACCACAGAATAGTTTCTCACCAGATCAGACCTCGAGTGAAAAAGGAACTCCAGAATTCGAGTTCCGATAGCTCCATTAGGTGGGAGTTCAAATGCTGTGAAAGCAAGAGTACAGAGCACAACCTTCCACGAAACATAGAAAAATACTCAGCTAATGATAACACCCGTCTTTAGTAAGAATTATAATGTCGATTTTTGCAGAACATACCTGAGTCAAACCCATACCAAAGGCAAATTTGGCAAGAGCTTTCAAACGTGCAAACGAAAGCTCTAAGCCCATCTCAAATAGCTGCGGGCAACAGATAAAAGTCAAAGACTGGAACTTTTTGCCAATAACGTCAAGTCACATAAGTAAAGGATTAAACTTTTAGTATACGTTACCATAATCTTACATAAAAAGTATAAAAGATGCATAAAGCGATGAACTTACCAAGAAAAGGATACCCCATTCAGAAAGTACTTTAACATCTGTAAGATTTCTAATCAATCCAAACTGATTAAGCACGACACCGGCAGAGAAGAAACCAAGTATCTGAAACAGTAATTCAACACAATACCGTTTAGTGGTCTATATACAGAAAATCCCGTGATATGAGAAAGAGTTTGAAGTTAGGCTTACAGGGCTAGCTTTGACGAACTTAAACGCAGGAACCACTAGAACAGTAACAGCTAAGAATGTCAAAGTATCCAATCCTAAGTCATTAATAACCTCAACCGCACCACCAACATCAAGTGCTGCATTCATCCGGAATCTCCCCCCTCTTTGAAAATGTCTATGGTTTGAGATAATAAACCGCTTTCCTCCAAGAAATGAGGAAGGTAACAAAAGTGTTCTATCAGGTAGTTTTGCAGCCGTGTGAAAACTGTATTGTATTTAAAAAGTAACCAACAATGGTTACTTCCCCGGTTGTGACATTGCCTTCACAGCCTCCACAACACATCTCATTGATCTGCCCATTCTTCAACCCAAGATACTGATATAATAATAAGACACATTATTGCTATATCATAAGCATGTGTAGCTTCTTCTTATGCGCCTATAAACAACATTTGGTAATTTAGTTTATTCAAATTAGTAACCCTCATAATCTATCATCGTCGTTAGTAAAATGAAATGGCGGAACTAGCTAGCATCAATGGACTAAGACATACAACTCCACAAGGTGGACTAAGGGTGTGTTTGTTGAAACTAGCGGTAGCAGTTAGCAGCTGCTATAGCAGTAAGCAGCATTAGCAAGCAGCATTAGCAGTAGCAGTTTAATTTATAAAAGTGTTTGGTAGAATAGTTGTAACTGTAATTTTAATAGGTAAAATGACATAATCCTAAATACTAAATGCTTATTCAAAGAGCATTAAGAAATTAACGTTTTTATAATTTTAGATGCATAGTATATTAATTTTAGATGACATGAACACCAAACAAATAATACCAAAAACTCATGAAAATGGAAATGAAGAAGATTGTTACATACCATGGGAGCATGACAAGAAGCAATAGCTTCAACCATAATTAATGAAACTCCTATTCACTAAACAATGATATATTTTGCAAACATCTTCTAATGATGATGTTTTTGTTGTGTACAATATCCAAACCAGTTTGAGTTTGAGTTTGTGTTTTGTGTTTGTGTGTTTAGCCACACAAAAACTAATAAAAGAATCTTGAGGCCAAGTTTACATTCTGGGCAGGAAGAGTCTTTAACAGCCACTGCTTTTTTCTATCATTATTTTTTCTTCCTAAAGTCCCAAAATTATTATCTCTCGACAAAAAACATAAACATAATTATTTCTGCTTTTTATTTTTTTTTATTTTGCAGAATGACCGTTTTACCTTTAACTGATTAATTAATGTTTTCTTTATATTATTTTCAATCAAGGTAATATGATAAACTCTATCAAAATTCTTTATCTATTTATACCAGTAGACTATTAAATTGAGATATCCAAAACAGAAACGTGAAATATTAATTTGAGACGGATGAAGTATATTTTACTTCTAAATTTTTACCATCAATTAAAATTTTATAACAAGTAAAAAAAATGCAATAATAAAAAGTAAAAAAAACGAAGCTCCCCCGCCTGATAAAATACACATAATATAGAAAAACATAATTATTATTGCATTTCTTTTTTACTTTTTATACCTCATTAATTTCTGAGTAATAACCTTAACTGATTAATTAATTATTTCTTTCAAGTTTGCAATGATAAACATTAGTTAAGCATTAATATAAGAACTTTAACAATAAAATAAAAAATATTATTATTATTATTATTTTGTCTTTAACAAAAAAATATGCAGAAAAAGAAAATTTCAAATTAGTAGCTGGCAATTCTCCACGAAGATACATGGAAAACCAAAATAAATAAATAAATAAAAATCAAATGCTGACGTGGCATATTGCTGGAAATTGGATTCTCTGAAGATAAAACTATCAGACTTGGATTTATTGGTGGATAATGTAACACATGTGGATTTTCATGGATTTATTTTTATTTTTTAATTTTTATTTTTTTACCTTAGTTTTGGTATCTGTGGATTAAAAATCAAAGCATTCATTGTCTAGGCTCGGGACAAGGATGAACGGCACGTGAGGGCCGTCAAAACCAGCCCGACCGAATTATGTTCCTACATATATACTAAGCATCTTGCCGAAATCGACAAATATACTTTTTGTGAGGCCAAATGTCAACAACAATTATTTGTTTTGGCTATGACTTTTGCAAAAGAAAGTTGAATCCTTATGGAGTATATTCAAACCATGTAAATTGGTCGGCTAAAAAATCGCAAAATTAACATTTGGCCTCCTGGAGACTGAAACTTGCCAATAGGATGATTAGTGCCACATTAGAGGTATGTTTGGCGCAATGGGCTAGGGCTTATATTATAAATCGAATGTTGAAGCTTATATTTTTGTAAAGTTGTTTGATAAATTAATGAGCTGAAGCTTATTAATGTAAAATCGTATAAAACTACATAAAATTAAATTCAGATATATTTATAGCTTTTACGCGATAAATACATTATATTTTAAAGGGTATTTAAGTAATTTTACTAACTATAAGCCCCCATAAGCCCCTCTTTATGGGCTTGGGCTTATGAAAATTTATGACTTATAAGCCTTCATAAGCCCGCGTGACAAATGAAACTTATTTTATAAGCTGACTTATTTTAGAAGCCCAAGCCCCTTTAAACCCCTAAAAGTCGTGTGCCAAACACAGCCACAAACTTTAACATACATTCTAAAGATTCATCAACACAAGTACTACATAAAAACATGTTGGCTCAAGGCATCTGAATAATCTCACAACCAAAGTATACACAAGGTAAACCGCAATGAAAACAAAGCAAGAGAGGTAGCGGCGACACAGTAAGCTGGTTTAACTTTAATATGAGGGTAAAACTCCTTTATAAGCTAATATACAATAAACTCATGATTACAAATATGTAAATGCAAGATGATAGGAACTTTTATGATTTAACGAAAAAGTTTGACAGTACCAACTCTTATTTCCATACGAGCATCATAATCTCCAATCATATAGAGAGAAAAAACCGTTTAATTCCCAGGCGCAAACTTGAGGGAGATGCTATTGACACAATGGCGTTCATCTGTTGGGGTACGGAAACCTTCACCTTTAAAAACATGTCCAAGATGCCCACCGCAAGCTGCACAGGTAATTTCCACCCTCATTCCATCTGGGTCAGGCTGCATCCACAGACCAGACATTTCTCGTTACCAACATAAACAAGTTATAAGTACAACAGGCTTTACTGTCGATGTTGATGAGAGGCAAACAAACAAGCCATAAAGCTTAGAGTGACGAGTTGGGATGAATAATATATTACTTTTCATGATGTTAATGGGTAAAAAAATGATAAGTTGACTCACGTGACGGTTTATGGCTCCAGGGAGACCCTCGTAGAAGGCTGGCCAACCACAACCGGAATTAAACTTTGTGGTAGACTTGTAGAGAGGAGTGCCGCACCCTGCACAAGAGTACACTCCTTCCTCATAGAACTTGTCATACTGACCCGTGCCTGGATACCTGTTAACACTCGAAAAATGTCAAGACTAGGTGGTATATCATGTCAAGAATAAAAACGTATGATGTCGTTATGATATATTCCTACGTCATATCATGAAAATGTAGCCTGGTAAGGAATAGGAAGACAGATTTGTTTGTCTGGTCCTATTCTTTAAAGACGCCTATATAAAAGAAACTAGCCGGACCCTGTTTTTATGTACCAACATACATACATAGATGTAGATACTCTAAATATTTTGTTGCATTTGTCCATAGCAAACAGATACTTAAGTTTTAGCAACAACAGAGAAAAAAATGTCCTTACTCTTGTAGCTAATTAACTCACTGTCCATGTGAAAATGTAGAGAAAAAGACTTACTAGACTATGTAAGAATGTATGTATAGGACAATCGGGTAGAAAATGAGATGTAAATAAAGCTGACTTTTTCGATGATCCAATTTGCATATAAGCTAATTAACAATTTAGTGAAAATACAAAGAAAAGAAGGAAAAAAAAGCATAATTCGTAAGAAGAGGTGATTTGGAAGAAAAGAAAACGATGAGTACAATGACACTTTGCGGCAAACTATAGTGACGTTTTTCACAATGACATTTCATATATAGTTTGCAAAAAGAAGAGAAAGTCATTCAAGAGCCTAATAAAATAGCAACTTCACAAATGCAGCTTCATAAGATGTGGTCTTGTTGATCCAAACAAATGCACACACAATAGCCATAGCAATGAAAGAAAAGAAAACAAGACAATACTTGTTAATGCGTTAGAGTAATGGTGCTACTGTAACATCCCGCCTACTCAGGGGGTGTTTGTTTCAGCTTATGAAACATTAGCCCATTTGAGCTTATATATCATAAGCCCTAATTCTTCGGCTTATTTTGAGACTTGTGGGTTTATATAAGTTTATTTGACTTGTGGGCTTATATAAGTTTATTATGATATGATAAACTTATATAAACTCATAAGTCTCAAAATAAGCCAGAAAAATGAGCTTATGAAATATAAGCCGAAATCAAATTTGATTTGGGCTTATATTTCATAATCCCCAATTTTCTAGCTTATTTTGAGACTTGGGGATTAAATACGTTTATTATGATATAATAAACTTATATAAGCCCCTAAATCTTAAAATAAGTCGGAAAATTGGAACATCCCCTAAGACACAATATTGTCCGCTTTGCCTTTGCGGCCCTTATGTGAAGACTTCCCCATACCCGTACTACTTTCACATGAGCACTCTTAACTGCGAGTTCCCTAAAAACCTCACTCACAGTAGACCACAAAACGCGTTATGTCACTATAAGACGAATGTTAATAATAGTCCCTCCTAAGCATTGATTCTATTGGCTTATCTTTGGGCTTATTAAGGTGACTCTAAAGAATAGTAAAATAACTTACTCAGTCCCTTTTTGTCTCAAGATTCGAAATTGTTCAGGGGACAAAACAGCACGCCATTCATCTTCTGATTTCTGAATATTATTAGCACCAGCAGCCATAATAATCCCTCCTTTAAAACCCCTTTTGTTGTTATGAAAACTGGTGAATGATATTTGGTTTTTTGATGATTTCAATTGCTTGCTGAATGAAAATAATAAGCTGCTGCTTGATAAACCTAAACCTGATGCTGACGTCATCATATTATGACCGATTCATTGCTTTCTTTGCCTTTTGTGTATGGAAAGGCTAGTAAAGAATGAACTATAATTGTCCACGTCATCATATCATGTGGATAAAGTAACAACCAAGGTTATAAATAGCGTGAAGCGTGACGTAGCGGCATAGCCAATCTTCAAGTTTTAACGTGAGGCGTAGCGACATGACTTTTTTAAGGCGTGATTTAAAACGGCAAAAAATATTTATAGATTTATAGATTATATCATAGTTTATAATAATATGAGTAGTAAATATTATTAAATTCAAGCATCAATCCAAAATATTAGTAAATCCAAACATAAATCTCAAATTTTAGAAAATCCCTTAAACACTTCAAAAAAACTCGTCACGCTATGCGCTATAGCGCACTTTATCACGCTATATGACGCTATATTGCACGCCACGCCTAAAGACGACGCCTTGACTTGTTTCGTAACGTGGAGGCCACGCTTCGCGCTATGGCGACGCTATGGCGCCGCTATAGCGCGCTATTTAGAACCCTGGTAACAACACATCACACCCAACCTTCTTTATGCCTAAAGTAATTTGACATAATGTTAAAAAAAAGGTTTAAAGTCTATCGAGTTATGATATATAGGCCTACATAATAGACTTACAAATAGGCATAATCCATTTAAATTTTGACAAGTGTCAAACACTCATTCTCTCTTCTCATATTCACCAATCAAATTTTCAATTCCACCAATCATAATTGTAGGTCTATTTTTAAGCACACTACTTAGGCCTACAAATCATTTTTCACCAACGCATTTTTTCAATTTCGCACATTTAGGTAACCAACTTCAAATATTACCAATATAGTCATTGAAACTTTTAAATTTATGACGATATAGGTAATATGACTGTTTGGATGCCGATTGAAACTAAAAAATGACTGACACGTCATTTTTTTACTTACTTGGATATGCCACCTCACATTTGACTTAATTTGACTAATGACGTGTACTCCCTTGTTAAAAAAAATACTTTTTCATTTTTCCCTTTGATGACAAACCCATACCATCTTCATCTTCATCCTTTCATAAAACATAAATAATTGAACCGGTGAGTAACCATACCGATACCCATTTCATCTTCTTCTTCATACTTTCATAACCATACCCATCACACAAATCACGTCCTCATCTTCATCCTTTCAACAGTCGGATCTCTTTTATGACAAACCCATACCCACTTTTTGTTTTCTTGCTTTCTTTCTACCCAAAATCATAAACACAAAACTGAAATCCCGTTTAGATTATTTGTTTATGTGAAAAATCAGCAGGTCATATTAACTAACTAGATCGTCACAAATTAGTCGGTTTTGATGCCTAGATTGATAATATAATAAGTTGGTTACCTAGATTTGTAAAATGGTAAAAATACGTTGGTAATATATAGACTTAACCCTAAAAAAATATCTATATATACATGTGTCATGTGACTATTGTGAATGATAAAGATGAAAGAGAAAAAACATCACACAACATTATTGGTTAATTGTGTGGATATTTTTTTATACTCTTTATAAATGTAGCATACCTCTTTGTAATTTATTACCATCTCAGCCTCACATAAGGTTTTCTTCACTTTAACTTATAACAAACTAAGGGCCCGTTTGGCTTGTAAATAAGATTTGAATTTATATTTAGATTAAAATTTAATTTTAGATTTAGATTTGAATTTAATATAAGAAAGAAAAAATATATTATAAAAAAATAAATTATTATTATATAAATTTAATATTAGATTTGTTATATTTAAATGTAGAAGGGAAAGAGAGATAGATAGAAAAAAGAATAAGTGGGCCTTTTAATCATTCAAACCCCACCATCACTCTAGGATTTAAAGGATGGTTGAGTTTAAGGGTGTGAACCCTAATTTCAAAACCTATATTACATACCAAACAAAGGTTTTAAAATATATCTTTGAGTCTAAACCCACACAAAACCTTTCTACCAAACGGGCCCAACTTACTCAAAAACACATTCACTAGTAATTTGCATATAACTTAAACTTTCACCATACCCAATTAAAACACAAAATAATCTGAAAAACTAATTAAAAAAAACCAACTAAGCAACTAACTTACCAAGTGGTGTGGTAACTTGCAACTTACTTTGAGCCACATGGGACTAACAAGCCAATTTCGTTATTGTACCCAGTGATCTAAGGCTAAATTTATGGTCTTTTTGAGATGCTACATATTTACGGATACACGTATTGCCAGATGTCAATAATTAACCAATCATCAAACAAAAAGGCTGATATCGTTTACCTTACGAAGTTAGAACACAAAACTTGATAAAACTCTTGTAAGACAAAATTTATTACAATTCAATCAAAACATAACATATCAAAAGCATAAACAACGCAAGAAACTAATACTAAACCTATTAGGACTCTAATAAGGTAAACTCTAATACTAAACCTATTAGGTAAACTTAATATTACTAAATAAAATAAAACTAAACTAGTAAAAGATAAAGTACAATCCTAATTAAATAAAGACTTTTCACGTAATTAAAATACTTTTCTAATTACTTATCATATACCAACACGTTCAGCGTCATTCAACACACTATTAAATCCACATATTTTTCATTTTATCTTCACTATCAGTAATATAAAAAGACTCCACTTTATCACAAATATACGCACACTCACTAACAAACAAACAAAAACAAAGGTGGTGCAAACGACCAATATGAACCGGAAAAATTCGGTTTGGTTCGGTTTTTGGCTAAAACCGAAACCGAACCGAAATATTCGGTTTTTATAAAACCAAAAACCAAAACGTTTCGGTTTTTGGCGATTCGGTTTTTGGACGAAAACCAAAACCGAACTAAATTTTTCGGTTTTTGAAAAAAAATTAACCGAATCATCGGTTTCTAGTTTCGATCGGTTATTTCAATTCGGTTTTTTTCAGTTTTCGGTTTGGTTTCGGTTTTTTTTGTTTTTTTTGCTCACAATGTCTTCTATGGGACCATGCGTATAAAGTGAGGTGGTGATGATGCACCACCCACCATAGAGACTAGCGTTAAATCTAACATCATATCATTAAAATCACCTCCCTCGTAAGATGCAATAACGCTCATTTTTATACGCACTATTTTATTTTAGAGTAAATTACAAAAATCATCTTTGTGGTTGGCCAAATTGCAAGCTTAATCCTTATTATTTCGAAAATGCACTGATGAACTTACAAGTGCACATTTGATATCGGGCTAAAGTTAAATTACTAAACTACCATTTTCATCTACCCTTTCACTTAGTCTATATGAGGGTAATCTAATCAATTAAATTTGGACAGAGACCAAAAGTGAACTAGTAAGTTCCACATAAGTACGACGACTACGAGTACATTTTCAAAATGATAAGGACTCAACTTGGGCCAAACCACAAAGATGATTTTTACAATTTACTCTGTATTCCTCCATTTATTAAAAAGAGTTAATTGCATAAATGGTCCCTATGGTCTGTCGGGTTTAACGGAAATAGTCCATATACTTTCTTTTTTCTCGAATCATCTCCCTGTGGTTTCAACCTGTATCGGGTTTGGTCCCTTGACCAATATTTCAGTTAGTTTGACCGTTAAATGCATGATTAAATAGTCCATGTGGTCCACCGAGTTTAACGGAAATGGTCCCTCATTTAACGTTCAAACTAACGGAAATATCGGTCAAGGGACCAAACCCGATACGGGTCAAAACCATAGGGAGAGAATCCGGGGGAAAAAAAAATGAGGAATCATTTTCGTTAAACCCGACAGACTACAGGGACCATTTATGCAATTTACTCTATTAAAAATAAAGTAAAACTGCAAAAAATGCCCTTGTGGTTCCTAATTTTCGCACTCATCGTCATCACTTTTTTCGCAAGAAATGTCCTTACGATCACTGTTTCTTAGCAACCAATGCCATTATTGCTAACGAGCGTTATTTTTTTTGTTAAATGGACTGAAAGACCTACGAATTAACAAGAATACCCTCGTCTTCTTCCCCACTTTGATATTTTATTAAATTTACAAATTATTTGCTCAAACATTAAACCCAGTTTATAGACAAAAAATATCTTCATAGTTAATCGCGAGAAGCTAGTGTTAAGGCTCAAGTTGTAGAGAACTTGAGATCCACTGAAACATGAAGAGCTCTAGACAAACATAAAGAGGGCATCAATAAGGTTATCTTTAAACAAACTTTGACTAAAACGCAGGTCATACAACATGTTAAATCAAACAGCATATCATGCCAAAACGATATCCACACTGAAACATGAAGTGACGAGACACAAGAGTCCAATCACTCCATCCAAAAGTCTTGGTAAAAAACCGTATGTAAAACTGTCAAAAGCTAAACTAAACTAGTAACCATGAACATTGAGTTCAAGAGTTGATGAAACACCATAAACTTAGTATAAAGAAGCAATTTTGAGACCTATTACGGTGTTATTGCAGATGGGTCATTTCATAAATAAACTCATCAAAAGATAACCCGTCTTTTAGTTCCTATAAAACAAAAACAGTATATAATATAATCTCAAACACTTTCTCCTAAATATAGTCATAATACATAAGACAGTAAGTAATAACATACTAATTAACGCGTACAAAGTTATGACATACTAATGCAGTCTTAAACAATATACCTCATGAACACATCCTTGAAAACAAAATGATATAGCGGGCTTATGACTTACTTGGTTTCCGGCTTATGTTTCATAAGATGAGTTTTGTGGCTTATTTTGAAGATTTTCGGCATAGCTCAGTTTATCATGTCATAATAAGCTTATATAAGCCGAAAAGTTTCAAAAACTGAGCTTTTTACATAAGCTAAAAACCACATAAGCCATAAGCCCCTTATATAAGCCAAAACAAAATGTACACTAATGAAATAAGTGAAGTAATAATCTAAAAAGCGAAAAACTTGCAGACAAAAACAGTAATCAAATTTATTTATTATCATCGGAAAAGCCCATAAGTTTCTTCAAAGCAGTAAACAACATCGAATTATCCGAAAAAGGCGAAACTTTTAAACCATCACCATTGTCATATAACAAATGCTGATCAACTAATCAACTAACTCCTTATATAAGCCGAAAAGTTTCAAAAACTGAGCTTATGAAACATAAGACAAAAACCACATAAGCCATAAGCCCGCTATATAAGCCGAAACAAACACTCCTGCGACCACAAATATAATGTACACTAATGAAATAAGTGAAGTAATCAAACTTATTTATTATCATTGGAAAAGTTCATAAGCTTCTTCAAACCAGTAAACAACATCGAAATGTTTTAAACCATCATCATTGTCATCATATAACAAATGCTGATCAACTAACTCCTTAACAGATTTAACAGACAAAGGATGGAAA
Organism: Tanacetum coccineum; assembly: GCA_026074375.1. Classification (NCBI taxonomy): domain Eukaryota; kingdom Viridiplantae; phylum Streptophyta; class Magnoliopsida; order Asterales; family Asteraceae; genus Tanacetum; species Tanacetum coccineum. Next base: position 27,181 of record BQNB010037445.1, on the reverse strand, counting down.
TTTATGCCCCAATCAGACTTAAAATCTGATTGGGATCGGAAAAGAGACCAAACCTGGTCAAAGCTGTTTTGTATGGACAAAGGTCGAACCCGTTGAAACCCGGCCAAAAACGTTGAAACCCGGTCAAAATCGTTAAAACCCGGTCCAAACCCGTTGAACCCCGGTCAATATCGTTGAAACTCGGTCAAACCCGGCCAAAACTATTTTGTACAGACAAAGGTCGCACCCGTTGAAACCCGGCCAAAAACGTCGAAACCCGGTCCAAACCCGTTGAAACTCGGTCAAAACCATAGAAACCCAGTCAAAATCATTGAAACCCAATCAAATATCTCCCCGCTTATGTATATGTTAAAAAGCACATAACTCACTTTTTTCAGCTTACGAATTCGCAGAAGCTCATAAGCACAGTAAATAAGGCAACACAAAATAGTACAAATTTTTGTTCAAATCCACAAACCTAATAAATCAGACATCCTTAAAAACAAACATGAAACAACAAATATAATGCACACTAATGATACAAGTGAGCTGATCATTTATTTATTATCATTGGAAAAGCCCATAAGCTTCTTCAAACCAGTAAACAACATAGAGTTATCCGAAAAAGGTGAATCTTTTAAACCATCATCATTATCATCATACAACAAATGCTGATCAACTAACTCCTTAACAGATTTAACAGACAAAGGATGGAAATTTATGCCCCAATCAGACTTAAAATCTGATTGGGATCGGATAAGAGACCAAACCCGGTCAGTGCTGTTTTGTACGGACAAAGGTCGAACCCTTTGAAACCTGGCCAAAAACGTTGAAACCTTGACGAAATCCGTTGAAACCCGGTCAAAATCGTTGAAAATTTACTGACTTGCTTCGGTCAAAAAACCAGGCCAAAACTATTTTCTTCTACAGACAAAGGTCTCCCGTTTGACAAACCCGCCAAAAAACTTCGAAGGAAGCCCGGTTCCCAAACCCGTTGTGAAAACTCGGTTCAAAACCCTAGAAAAACCCCGTCCAATAAAATACATTGAAACCCAGGTAAAAAAAATCGTTGAAACCCAAAAAACCCACCACACGAACCCCACCCGGGGATCCCAAACCACCCCCGGCCCAAAAAAAAAAAAAACCGTTGAAACGCGTCCAAAAACCGTTGAAAACCAGCTACCGCCACCGCCCGTCAAAAACGATAAAAAAACCCCCCCAAAACAAAAACCCCCTGTCCAGATCCAACCCTCCGGTTCAAAAAAAAAAACGTGAAACCCCGGTCAAAAAAACGAGTTGAAACAAACCCGGTAAAAACAACCCAGCCAAAAACGTTGAAACGCCGGCGAAAACCAACAAAACACCCCGGTGGCCAGCAAAACCCGGCCCCCCCAAACCCCGGCCAAAAAACGTGAAAAAAAAAAAAAACCCCCCCGGTCCATAAACCGTTGAAAACTACACCCCCACCAAAAAACACCCCAAAACAAAAAACAAAAAACAACCGCACCCCAAAAAAAAAACCCCCGGTCAAAAACGATGAAACCACCGGTTCCATACCCAAAACCCCACCCGGCCAAAATCGTTGAAACCCCCGTCAAAACCCGTTGAAAAACACATGCTCAAACCCTCCGACCAAAATCGTTGAAAAACCCCCCCGGTTCAAAAAAAACGTTGTAAACCCAAGACCCCCAAAAACCCCGCCCCCGGCCCGGCCAAAAAATAGTTGAAAACCCGGCCCAAACCAAACCCCACCAACCCCCGGCCAAAAAAAGTCGAAACCCCCACCCTCGCCCCGTTGAAACCCGGCCCGGACCAAACACCACCGTTGAAAAAAACCCGTCGTGCCAAAAACGTCAAAACCCGTTTCAAAAGCATTGAAACCCGGTCCAAACCTGTTGAAACCCGGCCAAACCCGTTGAACCCGGTCAAAACCGGAAAAAGGAAAATCCAAGATCGTTTTTTGAACTGGTTTTTGGAGATGGTGTGTACGAGTAAGTGTTGGTTTTGTGTTTTCTTGCAGCTGTATATGCGTCTTTCTATAAAAATAATTTGACTGAAACGCGGGTCAAACTTGTTGAGAGTGTCTTTCAGTAAACATTTGTTGAGAACGAGTAACAAAAGAAACTAAACAACTTACTAAAGAGACATCAACTAGTTAGCACAAATTCGAAGATATGCTACCGGTGTGAAGACCATGTTATTTAAAACTAACATAGCACTTTCGTCACCCCAAAATAAACGCCAAAGAAGTCTACAATCAATCTTAAATTCGAAAATGGTTCAAAACGCACAAAGAAGAGAAATAATAGCTTCTTGATAACACTACCCATTCCTATGTTATACAGTAACTTTTACCAAATGTAATTCAATAAAATAAAAAAGAAGATACAACCTGTTATATCGAACCACAAATCATCCCAAAACGACCTGAAGTTAAAGGCCATCAATACTGAAACATCAAGAGACGAGATACAAAACTCCAATCACTCCATCCAAAAGTTCTGGTAAGATACCGTCTGTAAAACTGCCAAAAGCTATACTGAACACGAACCAAAATATCTGTAACTAATAACGTCTAACGAAGAAACTAGTAACCATGAACATTGAGTTCAAGAGTAGATGAAACACTATAAAGAAGCAATTTTACGGTGTTCCGCTCTTTTGTTGCAGATGGGTCATTTCATAAATAAACTCATCAAAAGATAACCCGTCTTTTAGTTCATATAAAACAAAAACACTATATAATCCCAAACACTTCCTCCTAAATATAGTCATAATACATAAGACAGTAAGTAATAACATACTAATTAACCCGTACAAAGTTATGACATACTAATGCAGTCTTAGACAATATAGCTCATGAACACATCCTCGAAAACAAAATGATATAACGGGCTTATGACTTATTTGGTTTTCGGCTTATGTTTCATAAGCTGAGTTTTGTGGCTTATTTTGAAGATTTTCGGCATATCTATGTTTATCATGTCATAATAAGCTTATATAAGCCGAAAAGTTTTAAAAACTGAGCTTATACGTAAGCCAAAAGCCCGCTATATAAGCCGAAACAAACACTCCCACAACCACAAATATAATGTACACTAATGAAATAAGTGAAGTAATAATCTAAAAAGCGAAAAACTTGGAAACAAAAACAGTAATCATTTATTTATCATCATTCGAAAAGCCCATAAGTTTCTTCAAACCAGTAAACAATCTTACAAAACCAATGCGTAAAAATATATGGTCACAAATAACAACACACTGAGACAAAGTCCATTCTCCCATGATCATGAGCACATGCATGTCTATGATTAGTGATTTTCATAGTCTCTAAGCGACATACTGAGCACGCCGTAATCAAACTATAAGAGTCAAGTCACCGACTAATTATACGAAATACTAATCAACTTTAGTTGACAAGAAGTATAGGAGTACCAAAAACGAGTCTTTCCAAATGACATTTGGCCTACAATCACCCAAAAATGAAACTAAACTACATATCAAACAACCAGGGAAAAGCACAACCATATGATCCAAGAACACAAGACCCGGTTCTAAAGAGACATCAAGTAGTTGACACAAAATTATTCTAAACAAACTACTTAAGAAACAATCGCAAACACCCCCTATATACACTCAGCAAGTGTTACTAAGAGGTGTTTGTGTTAGCTTATCTATCGGGCTTATGTAAAGAACCTCATAAGCTCACTTTTTTCAGCTTATGAATTCGCAGAAGCTCATAAGCACAGTAAATAAGGCAACACAAAATAGTACTGTAATAATTCTTGAAAAGGCAACACAAAGTTCCTCTTCAATAAAAATGCTACTTTATTCTAAACAAAGTACTTAAGAAACAATCGCAGAAGCTCATAAGAGGTGTTTGTGTTAGCTTATCTACCGGGCTTATGTAAATGTTAAAAAGCTCATAAGCTCACTTTTTTCAGCTTACGAATTCGCAGAAGCTCATAAGCACAGTAAATAAGGCAACACAAAATAGTACAAATTTTTGTTCAAATCCACAAACCTAATAAATCAGACATCCTTAAAAACAAACATGAAACAACAAATATAATGCACACTAATGATACAAGTGAGCTGATCATTTATTTATTATCATTGGAAAAGCCCATAAGCTTCTTCAAACCAGTAAACAACATAGAGTTATCCGAAAAAGGTGAATCTTTTAAACCATCATCATTATCATCATACAACAAATGCTGATCAACTAACTCCTTAACAGATTTAACAGACAAAGGATGGAAATTTATGCCCCAATCAGACTTAAAATCTGATTGGGATCGGATAAGAGACCAAACCCGGTCAGTGCTGTTTTGTACGGACAAAGGTCGAACCCTTTGAAACCTGGCCAAAAACGTTGAAACCTTGACGAAATCCGTTGAAACCCGGTCAAAATCGTTGAAACTCGGTCAAACCAGGCCAAAACTATTTTCTACAGACAAAGGTCGAACCCGTTGAAACCCGGCCAAAAACTTCGAAGCCCGGTCCAAACCCGTTGAAACTCGGTCAAAACCATTGAAACCCGGTGAAAACTCGGTTCAAAACCCTAGAAAAACCCCGTCCAATAAAATACATTGAAACCCAGGTAAAAAAAATCGTTGAAACCCAAAAAACCCACCACACGAACCCCACCCGGGGATCCCAAACCACCCCCGGCCCAAAAAAAAAAAAAACCGTTGAAACGCGTCCAAAAACCGTTGAAAACCAGCTACCGCCACCGCCCGTCAAAAACGATAAAAAAACCCCCCCAAAACAAAAACCCCCTGTCCAGATCCAACCCTCCGGTTCAAAAAAAAAAACGTGAAACCCCGGTCAAAAAAACGAGTTGAAACAAACCCGGTAAAAACAACCCAGCCAAAAACGTTGAAACGCCGGCGAAAACCAACAAAACACCCCGGTGGCCAGCAAAACCCGGCCCCCCCAAACCCCGGCCAAAAAACGTGAAAAAAAAAAAAAACCCCCCCGGTCCATAAACCGTTGAAAACTACACCCCCACCAAAAAACACCCCAAAACAAAAAACAAAAAACAACCGCACCCCAAAAAAAAAACCCCCGGTCAAAAACGATGAAACCACCGGTTCCATACCCAAAACCCCACCCGGCCAAAATCGTTGAAACCCCCGTCAAAACCCGTTGAAAAACACATGCTCAAACCCTCCGACCAAAATCGTTGAAAAACCCCCCCGGTTCAAAAAAAACGTTGTAAACCCAAGACCCCCAAAAACCCCGCCCCCGGCCCGGCCAAAAAATAGTTGAAAACCCGGCCCAAACCAAACCCCACCAACCCCCGGCCAAAAAAAGTCGAAACCCCCACCCTCGCCCCGTTGAAACCCGGCCCGGACCAAACACCACCGTTGAAAAAAACCCGTCGTGCCAAAAACGTCAAACCCGGTCAAAAGCATTGAAACCCGGTCCAAACCTGTTGAAGGCCAGCCAAACCAGTTGAAACCCGTTCAAAACCGGAAAAAGGAAAATCCAAGATCGTTTTTTGAACTGGTTTTTGGAGATGGTGTGTACGAGTAAGTGTTGGTTTTGTGTTTTCTTGCAGCCGTATGTATGCGTGTTTGAGGTTGACAAAGAAAGTCCAAGTTGGCGAATGGACATATTATCATTACCTTCTTTTGAGCTGCCTGAGGGTTCCTTCGCCAAATTAATAATTTTGCGTTTCTCCTCTGGCATACTCGGTATATCAGCATAGTAAGCGTCAAGAGATTGTGCACATAATAATTCATATATGTTATATAGTAACTTCTACCAAATGTAATTCAATAAAACAAAAAAGAATATACAACCTGTTATATCGAACCACAAATCAATGCCAAAACGACCAGAAGTTATACTGCATCCAAAAGTTCTGGTAAGATACCGTCTGCAAAACTGCCAAAAGCTATACTCAACACGAACCAAAATATCTGTAACTAATAATGTCTAACGAAGAAACTAGTAACCATCAACCATAAAGAAGCAATTTTACGGTGTTTCACTCTTTTGTTGCAGATGGGTCATTTCATAAATAAGCTCATCAAAAGATAACCCATCTATTTGTTTTGGTTGACTTATTTGGTTTTGGGCTTATGTTTGATAAGCTCACTTTTTGCGGCTTAATTCAAAACTTCCGGTTTATACAAGTTTATGATGATGATAAACTTGCATAAACCAGAAAGTTTCAAAATAAGCCACAAAAAGTGAGCTTATCAAAAATAAGCCCAAAACCAAATAAGCCATAAGCTAGTCATATAAGCCAATACAAATCATAAACAAAGTTACGCAGTCATAAACAATAAGTGAAGTAATAATCTAAAACGCGAAAAACTTGGAAACAAAAACAGTAATCATTTATTTATCATCATTGGAAAAGCCCATAAGCTTCTTCAAACCAGTAAACAACATCGAATTATCCGAAAAAGGCGAATCTTTTAAGCCATCATTATCATCATACAACAAATGCTGATCAACTAACTCCTTAACAGATTTAACAGACAAAGGATGGAAATTTAAGCCCCAATCAGACTTAACAAACTCTTGGGCCAAAACCCATTTATCATTTTCCTCCATTTTGACCCATTTTCTTTTGAGCTCATCTTGACTTAACCCAAGAAAGAGACAGAGCTCTGTGTATAAAAGCTTCTTGCTTTTTTTCATTGCTTCTTGTGTTTGCAGCTTTTGGGTTTTTAGTTTTTCAATCTGTGTGGATAGTTCATGGGCTAATTCATTTCTGGAGCTTTTTGGATTTAAGCTGCATGAAATCTGGTGCTTTTTTGGGAATTGAAATGGGTGTGTTTGGGGATGGAGATTAAGATGAACCCTAATTAGATTTAGGGCCATTTTCTTCTTCTTTGATTTTTTCTTTTCAAACAGAAATGTTTTACTTATTTTAAGAATTGCAACTTTCATGAGTTGCAGAAGTCTTAAAAATTTAAGTAAAAAACATTTTTTTATTAAGAAAGTAACAAACCATAATAGTTAATGTTGTTCACTGTATACGTTTTTTAATGCAGTCAACTTATAACTGCTAACATTGATATTGTCTTCAATTCAGTCAAATTGTAACCGCTGTCATTGATACAGCTTATTGTAAAAGCTAACATTGTAACATCCCATAATAACAGGGATTTAAAATCATCTTCTCAAATACACCATCACATCCTCTTCGGCCGCCACCACCTCATCCTCCTCCTCCACAATACGCCAAAACCAATGCTTTTTATCGTTTCAGTTATATGTGGTATTAGTGGTAGATCTTGTGGTTTTGATGGTAGATCGGGATATAAAACCTTGAACAAAACACAAAAACACATGCAAACCATTTAATCACACTCTCTAAACAAAAAACATGCAAGTTCTACGAAACACAACAACCGCCACCACCATAAATAGAATATGAAAAATAATTTTTCGGTCTCATGTTTAATAGTTTTTTTATATGGGTTTATGTGTTGGGCGGGCGTAATGTCGTGTGTATTTTTTTATCTGAATAAATCTATATATTTTTTTCCTGCGTCATGTCGTGGGTATTTTTTGATCTGAATAAATCAATACTTTTGTAAAAAAAATTGTTATTTTGTGCCGAGCAAAAATTTTTTTAATTATTTTGTGCAATAGTTTATTTTTTTTATATCAGCTTATGTGTTTGGTCTCGTGCCGCGAATATTTTTTGATCAAAATAATTAAGTACTTTTGTAATTTTGTTTCTTATTTTGTGCCGAGCAAATTTTTTTTTTAAATTTGCCTGGATAAAGAAAAAGAAAAAGAAAAAAAAACTAAATGGGCCGGCCCATGGGCCGATTACTGTAGCTACTGTAGCTAGCTGCCAAAAACGGCAGCGTTTTATGCCGCCTATAGTATATATATATAATACTTTTAAGTCTAAGAAACCTGCATAATGAATACTACATCTTTAAGCAAAAGAGAAGAAGCAAGCTATTGTTTGGTGGGTCATTCATGTTCATGTGTGTAAAATGAAAAACTGGAACTTCGAACTCTTGAAGGTTAGATTTTTTAGAAGAAGCAAATATTAAATAAAATACTTAAAATAATGCAAGTTGTTGGTATGAAAAACGAATATCAGTCACTTCTTTCACGTTTTGTCAAACGCCAAGTGTGCCATTATAAGGACTTCTTTTGTTCTTGACTATATGATAAAAATATGCAATGCAAATATATGTTAACATAAGCATTTCATATATATTTAGTTGATACAGGGTGAAAATGTGTTTTTTATATCGTATAAATTGTAATAAAAAATTTCACATTACCTCTCCTATTTATATTCAATCACAAGTCAGTATCACTTTAACATTCTATCATTATAATATTAACAAGAATCGACTCTAAATTTTTGTAACATCACGCATACACCTTGCTATTTTATATAAAATAGCTTGGTATTTCATTAACTTATTTGAGTCTAAAATTCTCATCATCTATATTGTTATAATCACGAAAAAAATGTGTAAACAAAAAAAAACGCTCGCCGAAACTTTTAGTTACAGGGTACCCGTCACAGCAACGCTACTCTGTTATCTTTAATTTATATCTTTAAATATGTTACTTATGCTACAATTTTTAATTTGAACCTTATGTTTATTTGTATGTGAAATAGTTGCATAAGTATAGTTTATAGTTGTTTTAATTAAAATTTGTCATTATTTCATAAAGTTATTGTTAGAAAAAACATATAAAAAAAACAACGATTGCTTGCCACAAAATTTTGTTACCGGGTACCCGGCTAGTATACCATCTTTCTATCTTCACCACGTCAAAATCTTGAAATTAACATGTTGACAGGGGCGAAGCTAGTAGGGTGACTAGTGGGTGCTGAGCGACCCCTAATCAACCTACTTCATTCATTAGTTATTTATATTGCAAGCTGTTTTTATACTAGTTTTTTTACGTTCAGCCCCCTCATCACTATGAGTCTTTGCGTTAAGCACAACTGGGCCCGCTTAAATAAAAATCCTGGCTCCGCCCCTGCATGTTGAGGTCGCGTACATTTAAGTCAATAAGGCTGACCTGCATGGCTGCACGGATAACCGTCTTTCGTGCACTTATATTGTTCTTCTTCAAATGCCACAAACTCATTCACCACCATGGCACTATCATAAAAGGAGCAGCATTAACAAACCAAACAAGTTTAAACATTTAACAACAGAATCTGATATTGCATCATTTCAAAAGTCAAATTTCTATCTATTTTTCAGTATGATAACACTGCCTCTAGACATACAACGCCTCTATGAATTCAAAAGAAAAAGAATCATCTACTGTATAAACTACAAGTACACATTTGACCCAATATGGTATCCTCCATAATCAACCTTCCAAAAAAAGTATCACCGCTCAACTCTTTTGCCATTGTCGACTTTGACTAAAAAGAAAGTCAACTTGTCAAAACTTGATCCGATTTATATTTATCTGTTTGAGGTGGATTCTAAAGAGCTAATGGCAAGAGTCATCATCTTCTCCCTAACTTGTAACGAATAAGTTGCCACAAAATGTTGACCCAAGTGTCGGGGACACCGGGTAGGCACCAATGCATGCAGTCCTAGAAAAAATTGTTATTTTGTGTGTTGGCCGTAGCAAAAATTTTTTTTTAATTATTTTGTGCAATAGTTTATTTTTTTTATATCAAGCTTAATGTGTTTGTCTCGTGCCGCGAATATTTTTTGAGTCAAAATACTTAAGAACTTTTGTAATTTTTGTTTCCTATATTCTTAATTTGTGGCCGAGCAAATTTTTTTTTTAAATTTGGCCCTGGATAAAATAAAGAAAAAAGAAAAAGAACAAAAAAAAAAAACTAAATATAAAATGGGGGCCCGGGCCCATTGGCCGATTACTGTGTAGCTACTTACTTGGCTGTAGGCTAGCCTTGCCAAAAAACGGCAGCGTTGTTAGTAATGCCGCCTATTAGTATATAATATTTAATACTTTTAAGGTCTAAGAAAAAACCTGACATTATGAATACTACAACAATCTTTATAAGCCCCAAAGAGAAGAGCACAAGCTATTGTTTGGTGGGTCATTCTATGTTCATGAGTGTTCAATAATTAAAACTAAACTAGGAACTTCGAAACTCTTGAAGGTAAGATTTTTTTAGAAGAAGAAGCAAATATTAAAGTAAAAAAACTTAAAATAATGCAAGTTTGTTAGGAATGAAAAACACGAATATACAGTCACGAGACCCTCCTTCCTTTTCCATACTTCTTCACAAAACGTTTTGTCAAACAAAACAGGAAAAAAAAATAACAAAAACAAACGAAGCAAAACGCCAAAAAAGTGTGTGGCCCATTTATATAATATGAACGAGGACTTCTTTTTCCTTTTTGTTCTTTCTTTTCTTCTTCTTTGACTATACATGTTGAAAAGTATGCAATGCAAATATATGTTAACAAAAGCATTTCATATATATTTAGTTATTACCAAGCAAGACAACAAAAAACCAAAGGGTGAAAATGTGTTTTTTGTATTTTATTTATTTAGTATACATTGTAATAAAAAATTTCTTCAATCACACATTTAACACCCTCCTACAACTTAACTCACCTATTTATATTCAATCAACAAGTCCCCCCATTATCATTAAAATTCTATCATTAATATTATTAACAAGCAACGACTACTAAAATTTTTGAACATCGCTCAACACCGCATACCACCTTTGCTATTTTATAAAAAATAGGCTTGGTATTTTCATTAACTAATTTTTGAGTCTTAAATTCGCATCATTCTATATTGTTATAAAACACGAAAAAAAAAAAATGTTAAAACGCAAAAAAAAAAAAAAAAAAAAAAAAAAAAAAAAAAAAAAAAAAAAAAAAAAAAAAAAAACGCTCCTCGCGCGAAAACTTTGTTACAGGTAAAATTTCAACAGGGTAAACCCGTCACAACAGCAACGATAACACTAATAATAGCAACGCTAACTACTATTATAGAAACTATTACTGCTAAACTTCTGTTATCTTTAATTTATATCTTAAAATTATGTTACTTATGCAGACAGATTTTTAATTTGAGACTATTATTTTATTTGTATGTGAAATAGTTGCAATAAGTATATTTTATAGTTGTTTTAATTAAAATATGTGTCATTATTGCATAAAGTTATTGTTAGAAAAAAACAAGATATAAAAACAACTATTGCTTGCCATAACATTTTGTACCTCAGGGTACCCGCCGCCCGCATTGCGCGGAAGTACCCCGCTAGTATACCAAACTTCTATCTTCACCACGTTCACGATCGTGACATTAACGAATGTTGACGAGGGCGAAGCTAGTAGGAGGTGACTAGTGGGTGCTGAGCTAACATACCCCCCTAATCAACCTAACTTCATTCATTAAGTTATTTATATTACAAGCGTGTTTTTCCTCTATCCTACTCTTGTGTTTTTTGTTTTTTTGTTTTTAACGTTCAAAGCCCCTCATCACCTATGAGTCTTTGCATTAACACAACTGGGCCCCCGCTTTAACATAAAAATTCCTGCTGCTCCGCCCCTGCATGTTGAGGTCGCGTACATTTAAGTCAATAAGGCTGACCTGCATGGCTGCACGGATAACCGTCTTTCGTGCACTTATATTGTTCTTCTTCAAATGCCACAAACTCATTCACCACCATGGCACTATCATAAAAGGAGCAGCATTAACAAACCAAACAAGTTTAAACATTTAACAACAGAAATCGATATTGCAATCATTTCAAAAGATGCCAAATTTTCTATCTAATTTTTTCAGTATGATAACACTATGCCTCTAGACATACAGTACGCCTCTATTAATTCAAAAGTAACAGAATCACTCCTGTATAAACTACAAGTACACATTTGACCCAATATGGTATCCTCCATAATCAACCTTCCAAAAAAAGTATCACCGCTCAACTCTTTTGCCATTGTCGACTTTGACTAAAAGGAAAGTCAACTTGTCAAAACTTGATCCGATTTATGCTTATCTGTTTGATGTGGATTCTGAAGAGCTAATGGCAAGAGTCGTCATCTTCTCCCTAACTTGTAACGGATAAGTTGCCACAAAATGTTGACCCAAGTGTCGGGGACACCGGGTAGGCACCAATGCATGCAGTCCTGCCCCCAAACAGATACAGCATCCTTCTTTCCTAACCACGTGGCTGGATGGGCATCCGCTCTGAACTCACTCAAATGTGTCAGGTCAAGTAGTTCAATATCCGTTCCTTGGAGCGTGTTAACAATAAGTTGATTGATTAGTCTTGCTTCTTTGTTGACTCCATTGTTGCTGGGATCAAACCACAAGTCGAGCTGTTCACATATAAGTACGTAAATATGTTATATGTGATCAAATAGGCTATATTCTCACAATAAAATCAAACTTCTAGAATCAAGCGATTTTGGAGATTAACAATACATTTTGAACGACTTTCGACCCGTTAGACCAGTTTCCCCTTTTTCTAGTTCTTTTTATTCTAATACGGAGAATATATAGTTGCTATGAATGGTTCATACCTCAGATTTCTTTAGGGGTTCACTGAATAAGCAACTTCCATTTTGATTCCAATCACCGCCATAGAAGTGCCTAGGTGACTGCAGCCGCCAAAATTTAAGTGTCTTCGGGAATTCCTTTTCTATGTAAGCAGCCATGTTTTCTAGTACAATTTGAAGCCCGCTCATCATATCTGGAGCAGGAACTATTGGCTTCCCCCCTTTATAAAAAACAAGAGGCGACTCTTTTGGGAACTTATCATATCCCCACCTATACATTAAAAAAAAAGATGTATATTTAATTTGCGTTTTGTAAAATATCTAGAAGACTCGAGTTATATACAGTTTTCAATGTATGTTTACCAGTGTCCAGTATTGAAAATAAGAACATCATAGAAGCCACCAATATCCGCCCAGTCTTTTGCTGGAATATCCACATCTACACGATGTACGCCCTTCAACTCATCCCCCTCGGTGATCTCCGACTGTTTTGGCTGCCACCTTTATTTTATCAGTAATGCTAAGTAAGAACCGTATTTCAATAATGCAATAAAAAGAACCCATAATTTTACATAAGATATTCAGCACTAAGATACCATTGTTCAACTATCTTATATCAGCTTACTAAAGCTTGAAATTGCTTATGTATACTAAAGCTTTTTGAAATTACAAGAATCACATAATCAACTCAAACACAATGCAGGAATTGTGTTTGGATTCTAGCGCAACATAACACAATCAGTTTCACATTCAGCACTAAGCTTGTTGAAAGTATGCGTGTTTGGCAAGTTTTATTATTTAAGGGCCTAAGAGGTAATATAATCAGATAATCAGTTTAAATAAGCAATAAGATCAGCACATTTATGCATTGACAAGTGCTAACATATCTTAATATTAATAAACTTATATAAGCCCACAAATATCAAAATAAGCCGGAAAATTGGGGCTTATGTTATATAAGCCGAAATCAAATAAGCTAACAAGCCCACATATAAGCCGAAACAAACACCCCCTAAAGAGCTAATAGTAAAGGTACTTCTGCTTACTCATATTTGGCCAGCAAAACGGCACGATGATACCCAACCGTAACATTAAACCTCGGAAAATACGCCCCTCTCCAAGCACCCTTCCTCTTCCACTTCTTAGCACCCAAATCAGCTACTCTCAACACACACAACAAACTCACCACAAAATTCTCATTCAAACTATCCCCAACAAAGCCAACATTCTTCCCCCTCATCACACTCATAAACTCAAATGGATCAATCTCATCAAGTTCACATTTTTCAGGTACCCATTTCCATGAATTCACCTGATCCATATTCTTTTTTTGGTTTTTTACACAGTTCCATGAGTTTCTTTGAAATGGGCAGGTTTGGTCATAAATGGGTTTTTTGTGGGTCGGGTCAAAAACCCATTTTCCAGTGAAAAGGTTGCAGGGTTTTGGTGGTGATGGTGAAAGATTTGTGGGTTTTGAATTAGGGGTTAAATGGAGGATGTTTGAGTACAAGATTGTGAGTGTGATTGTGATGATGATGATTAGATATGTTAAATGTCTTGGTTTTAGCTTATTACTACTAGAACAAGACATTGATGTGATCTGTGTGTTTTTGAGTTTCAGTTTGGTTTTGTTTTTGTGAAAAGGTTATTTTGGTCCTTTTACTTTTTGGGTTTTTCTAGATTTGGATAAGCTAGTTTGAGAAAGCCAGTGTTTTAAAAATTCATGTTGATCCGGTCGGTTGAACCGTGAACTGGTTGGGTGAAAGCCGGTTTTGATCGAAAAACTTGGTTGAAATGCCGGTTAAATCGGTTGAACCGTGACCCGATAACCCGACCGAGTCAGTTAAAAAACGTATTTTTAAAACATTGTGAGAAAGTGCTACATTGTATGAATAGATTGAAAAGATAAGCTTATCTCGTTTTGACGAAATCAAGGCGTAGAACTCACGAGTAATACAATCAAATGATAAAGAAATTTGATATAAGATTTGTTGTGAAAAAATTTGATATAAATTTTTTTATGAATAAAATAATAAAAAAACAAATAAGAGTAAAATAATAATAAAACAGTCGTTAAGCTTCGGGACAAAAAAAATAATAAAAAACAAATGAACGGTAAAATAAGAGGTGATGAACAGTACTAACAGTCGTTACTTAACGGCCGTTAACTTAATTTTTTTAAGAGTTTAACTGTAACACGATTTTATGTAATTTGGTCATTCATGTTCGTAAAAAAATTCAAAAACAATTTACGAAAATAGTCTTTTGATGCGTTATTTTTCTTATAAATAATATTTGCCAAGTTTAAAATTTATAAAACTCGTCTACCGATTCACGGACTAACGGGCAGAGAACTCGATCATTTATAGTGTAGGACTTGGTAAATCCGAGGTCGTTCCCAAGAGCTAAGTGTGAATAGTTTTAATTTGATTGTGTCACGTTTTGAAAATGGTTTTTGGGGTGATTTGAAGACTTAACAGAAAATAAATTGCAGAAAATAAATTGATACGAAGACAGTAGGGAGAAAGGCGTGCTAACCTAGTTATCTCATTACTAATGCTATGAAGTCTATTTCCTATGCAGTGTCTAATTATCCTTTTATTAGTGGTTCTAATATCAACAAACCCAAATTGGCATTTGAGGTCTTCTCTATACTTCTTGCGATCTAGAATCCCCCGTAAGTCACAATGGTAAGGCATCCAAGTTGCAGTGATTAAACCCCAATTATCCTAAACACATGTCTATAACCCAAATAGATTATCAACCCTCTCTGAAAGAGTTCTTACGCTTTTTAAATGTTTAATGTGATAGAGGCGGTAATCTGATAAATTCCTACACTATGGATAGATGCCAACCTACCCTAGTACCTTGTCAACCCCATGTTCAACTAGTCCGCCTAATAACAGAACTAACAGGATCCAAACCACCTTCAACACTACCAAAACCCAAGGATCAATGACAGACTAAAAGGATATCTAATAAACGAATAATTAGACAGGAAACATTCAGCATAACAATAGTAAATTCATAACTAGGCCGGCACTAGAAGTGCTTAGCCTCTCATGGTAACAGTACAACAAGAATATATGAAAGTAATCATGGATTGAATCATCATTAGTCTTACGGTATGCGTTTTTGAACGATTACATACAATAATAGGTAAAGTGACTTCTCCCTTAGACTTCTAGTGGAATGCTTCGGGTCTTGGAGGCTTGGTTCACCCCTTGGTACTGTATTGTGAGTGGTGAAAGGTGAGTGATGATGATAGTGCCGAATGAGGGCTCTATTTATAAGTATCGAATATGTTACGGCGTAACAGTTATGTATACGTTACGTCATAACCATGCTGATGTGGTTTCCAATTCTCCAGGCTTAATTCGTGTTACGGCGTAACCGTATCGCCATGGTTATGTTGTAACGCTGACTAGGATATGC
The DNA here is from genome assembly GCA_026074375.1 of Tanacetum coccineum. Lineage (NCBI taxonomy): Eukaryota > Viridiplantae > Streptophyta > Magnoliopsida > Asterales > Asteraceae > Tanacetum > Tanacetum coccineum. The sequence goes on along the minus strand of BQNB010037445.1, from coordinate 11,303 downwards.
AATCCTTCTTCAATGTACATGTTACGGCGTAAAGGTGATGGAGTGGTTACACCGTAACACCTGATGCTGACTCATCTCTTCTTTAATCTTGATTACGGCGTAACTCCTGTAGGGAATGTCATCCTCTCGAACTCTAAGTTGGTGATAACCAGATCTCAGGTCGATCTTAGAGTAGACACTTGACCCTTACAATTGATCAAACAGATCGTCAATTCTCAAAAATAGATAACAGTTCTTCATAGTGAGCTTGTTCAATTCGCGATAATCTATACACATTCTGAACAATCCATCATTCTTCTTGACAAACAAGACCGGAGCTCCCCAGGGTGAGGAACTTGGTCTTATAAATCCTTTGTCAGCAAGTTCTTGCAGTTGATTAGACAACTCTTGCATTTCAGGTGGTGCTAGTCTATACGGAGCTCGTGCTACAGGTGCAACACTGGGGACTAAATCGATGTGAAATTAAACCTCCCGAGTGGGTGAAAGTCCTGGAAAGTCTTCTGAAAAGACTTTTGGGAAATCTCGTACGATAGACACGTCTTCAAGTCGCTTCTCCTCCTACTTGTCTTTAGCTTTCTTCTCAGTAATTTGAGCCAAAAAGACGTAACATCCTTTCTGAATGCACTTCTGGATTTTGGTGCACGAGATGATGCTCAACTTAGATTTACTCCTTTCGTCACTTCCATCTTCATGAATCGTCAACACCTCGTTACTGGAAGGGATGCGAACAAACTTCTCATCGCAAACTATAACGACATAGTACTTCGATAACCAATCTGTTCCTATAATAACGTCGAAACTAACGAGCTCAACGGGTACCAAGTCGATATTATACGGGTGATCTAGCAAGTTTAGTGTGCAACCCCTAAGTATGGTACTAGATTCTGCGACTCTACCGTCGACTAACTCAACAACATAGAAATAGTCTAAGGTAGTTGGAATGATGTCACTTAGATGGCTAAACTCAGCGGATGTGAGGCTTCTATCAGCTAGGTTCTATGTACTTGCAATAATTGCGTCCTTTGCTTTAACTTCAGGTCCATTAGAAGTTTTGTCGGTACAAGAATATCCTAATCTTCATAATTATATCTTACTAAAAGATAATTCAATTGAAGGAAATCTCCTAGTTTCCTCTCATGGATGGTTTTTAGGTTTAGGCCATATAACGAATCATCAATGTATTCGCACTGGTTGGGAATTGTCCTAGGGTGACTAGCGGTGTAACTCGATTTCTCGGCTGAAGGCTTGGTGTAAGATAAGGTTGGATCCACTTGTTAAGGTCGTGTAAAACTCTACTTGGTTACAGTGTTGGCTAACACGAACACTCGTGACAAGAACAACGTAAGAATACGCACATAAAATATTGATAGAAAATAAAAGAAAATTTTATTTCTGACAAGGTTTTAGGGTGACTACTCCCAACATAGCATGGTTCTTCGTGAATTAGACATAGGTGATCAGGCTATGTATAATATAGGGACTAACGATGAAATGCTCATTTCGTCAAACTAGTGTTATGTTTAAAAAAAAAATATGGTATAAACGGTATGGTTTGTATGGTAGCAAAACAGTTCGTAAAAATGAAAACAAAGTAGTTTATAGAACGACACAAGATAGCGAAAAATAGTTTATGATGTGATAGCAAAATAGTTTACGAGAAAATCTCATGTTGAGTTTGATCTAGGATTATAAATAACAATGAACATAAACACGAATTTGCACAGCGGAATAAACATAAGAACAATGTTATTTTAACAAGGTTTTTCACATACAAGCCCCAATTCTACTTGATCAATAGTAAAACGGTTATCTAACTATAACAGGGATCAACGATCCTTGAGGCTAACCCAATCTAGCTAGGCGTCTACATCTTTAGACGTGTGTACACATTCAAACCTATATCTAGGGATCTCTTTATATAATAGAGTCCATAAGACTTACAAAGGAAAAATAATTGCATTAGGAAACTAAATCTTCCTAATATTTATCTTCATATCTTTGATCAAATCTTCTAGAATCTTCATATTCTCCTACATCATGTAGAATTCCAATCTGACGACTTTGATCCTTTTGTTTTCCTTTTGTTTCTTTCTTGTTTCATTGTTTTGTATCATTGTTTTGTATCAATATAATTCCCAACAATCTTCCTCTATTTGATGATGACAAAACAAACATCTTGATCTTCTATGAATGAAACAATCTTCCCCTTAAATCAAAATCTCCATGCTATACCACCAAGGATCTATAAGTTGCAAATCATCTCTGTAAAATCTTCTTCCCCTTTTTGTCATAATCCAATAGGGGACTTGTGAATATAAGCAACTTTGATCTTGAACACTACAAACCATATATCACACTTCTAATCCAAGCCTTTTAATGTCTCAAATTACCCACCATTACGCACAATATGAAAAATGAATTCAAGCAGTAGAAACTTAAACTAGCAGTAGTAATAATGACTTAGCAGTAATAAAAACCTTCACCTCAAGTGGTGCATGTAAATGGTTTAACATTTTATAATATTCTTCCCCTGAAACCAATATGTTAACCATCTCTTGAATCTTTTATTCTGTTGGCTCTATGTAATGATTACTGATAGAGAAAACTCAGTATTACAAACTTGATGCTGAAGTAAAATAACCCAAACTTGTGTCTTATGTCTTATACTATCCACGTGACTCCAAACTCATACGTAATTTCATAAAGTATAAATAGACCTCAATCTCTTAACAAAATTCTCATCTAAATGAGACACTGAGCACTACAACATAACTCCTTTAAGTGATAGCAAATGTGAGCATTGAGCACCATAAGTTTATAAATCACACATTGCTAGATTTTTCAAGTCTTTGTCAACATCGTTTTTAAGCTCAAACAAGTTATCTTTAAAAGGTGCAAGACTTTTAAGATATGATAAGAACACGTACCCGTGAAATTCAACTTCAACTTCAAATAAGTAATAAACAATCATCTCCGTAATCAATTTTAGCATATAATCCCAAAAACATAGCCTTTTAATCAAAATAATCCGAAAGGGATTCAAAAACTGTGTGTTGTCTGATAACATTGTATCCAGCCGAGAACCAAAGTTATGCTTTGTTCGATATCAGATGAAGCTAGCAGTCTTAATAATATATCTAGCAGTAGTAAGTTCCTTTAAGCCCAATGCTAGCAGCACTAAGTTTTAGCGGACAACATTAACACGTGGACTTACTACCGTTTTAGACAAACAGGTCAGCAGTATTAAATCTTCATCTTGGCAGCACAAAGTATAAACGTATCATAAGCAGTACTTGTAAACAATTACGAGTCTTAGGGTTTAATTCCAATTGAAACCTTGATTAACATAAACGATTATAGCAGCAACAAGTACTTATCTTCGATCCCAAGCAACACTAACTCTTTCTATTGGCAGCATAAATATATAACGAGCAGTACTAATCTTTCAAGGCAGCAACATTAATATGAATTCGACATAAAAGAAGTAGAGATAGATGTAATATCAGTAACTTCAGTACCATTCACTCCTTCACAAGTAGGGTTACTTTATATAAATTAATATTACACGAGAAAGTAGAAGTAATTACAGTCAACTATATCTCCCTTCTCCAGTAACCTTATACGGCCCAAAAGATGTAGAGCTATCAGAGCCTCCAGCAGTAGAGATATTAGGAGTGGAGTTAATCCTTCTCCAGTTATCAAACGATCGACCATATGAGAACTAGGGCTTGAATTAATACCATCTCCATAATAATTAGAGTTTTGCTAGCAGCATCACGTATAGCCAAAAAGAAAATAATATCGAAACCCTAGACAATAGCAAAAACCAATCGAGCTTCTTCTTAGTGATCGTGTACCTGATGTCATGCATTATGCTCAAATTAGGGTTTGTTAAGAAACCCTTGTGATTGTTAATCGATCCTTGTCACAACACTCCAATCGGTTAGGCGTCATATTGTGCTCCAGAATCATGCTATAGAAATCATGCTTGCTTGTAGATTGTAGCACCATCTTTAATGTTTCAGATTTACCAATTCAGGGTTTGTAGAAAACCCCAACTTTACCGAATTTCACCAGCTAACTAAAACATCAAATTCGAATCTTCTAACTTCTTTAGGTCGGCAATTAAACCTTGTACAATCCTAGATCAAGAGCCGACTGGATTTGATACCAATTGTTGAGTTTGATCTAGGCTTATCTAGGACTATAAATAACAATGAACATAAACACGAATTTGCACAGCGGAATAAACATAAGAACAATGTTATTTTAACAAGGATTTTCACATACAAGCCCCAATTCTACTTAATCAATAGTAGAACGATTATCTAACTATAACAGGGATTAACGATCCTTGAGGCTAACCCAATCTAGCTAGGCGTCTACATCTTTAGACGTGTGTACACATTCAAACCTATATCTAGGGATCTCTTTATATAATAGAGTCCATAAGACTTACAAAGGAAACATAATTGTATTAGGAAACTAAATCTTCCTAATATTTATCTTCATATCTTTGATCAAATCTTCTAGAATCTTCATATTCTCCTACATCATGTAGAATTCTAATCTGACGACTTTGATCCTTTTGTTTTCTTTTTGTTTCTTTCTTGTTTCATTGTTTTGTGTCATTGTTTTGTATCACCAAATCAATATAATTCCCAACATCTCATGACAGTTTATAATGTAATAGCAAGAGGTTTATAATGTGGTAACAAGTGGTTGACAAAATGGTTCATAAATGACGAGGAAATAGTTTATAAAAGTCAACGAAATAGTTTATAAGATAACAACAAAATGATTTGTAAGATGACATCAAAATAGTTTATGAGATGGTAGCAAAATGATTTATAAAATGATAGCAAAATAATTTATGAAAGGCCAAAACACATATTAGCACCCCAAACTTGGCAAAGTGAATCATCTAGTACCCTGAACTTTTAAGAGTGCAGAATGGTACATTGAACTTGACAAAATGAAATTTCTACTACCCTATACTAATAAAATCAACAATTAATTATTTTTTTCTTTCTATAAATCATTTTAGTATAATATTTTGTAATAAATATTTTATAGTAAAACTTTTAGCTAGGCAAATATATTTTTTTTCCTAAAATTTAATTATTTTTTATCTTTTAAAAATTAATATAGTATTTTAATTATTTATTTAGAATAAAAAATGTATATGTAGCATTGATTTTTAAAATATTTTTAGCGCGCTACTTTAAATATATTTTCCTATTATATTATTAAAAGTTTGTTTCAAATAATTTTAAATCAACTTATAACTAACTATATAGGAGTTTTGTAGTTTTCAATTTATATATGTATATGAAGAAATAAATAGTCAAATTGTTATTGTCTTGAAATTATTTGAAACGAACACTTAAGTATATAATACAAATATCTATGTATCAAAAGTAGTGCGGTAATTTACTTTCTATAAAGTATTGTTCAATATATAAATTTTCGTATTATATACTGAAGTGTTCGTTTCAAATAATTTTGAAAAAATAACAATTTGACTATTTAGTTCTTTATATGCATATTTAAATTGAAAATTATTATTTATTACAAAATACTCTACTAAAATGATTTTTAGAAAGAAAAAATTAATTAATTGTTGAGTTTATTAGTATAGGGTAGTAGAAATTCTATTTTGTTAAGTTCAGGGTACCATTCTGCACCCTTAAAAGTTCAGGGTACTAGATGATCCACTTTGCCAAGTTCAGGGCACTAATATGTGTTTTGGCCTTTATAAAATGAAAGCGAAGTAGTTTATAAGGCAATAGAAAAATAGTTTATAAAGTGATAGTGAAATGGTTTATAAGATGGTAACAATTTAAAGGGTGTAACTGACGGAATCGTCATGACACATAAGTTAATAGAGGATTTTGTAGAAAACTAGAAGGGGGTGAATAGTTTACCGCTTTCTAATTTAAGGTTTTAAAGTTTTTATAAAAATTCTAGATTCGACTTTATGTGAATTCAACACTTGCACAATATAAACAATATACGTATCTAAACAATTAATAGGATAGTATGAAAAATTAATGTAAGACAAGAGATAAGAGTAAGAACGATCAAACCACAACGCGAGGATTTATAGTGGTTCGGTAATGAAGCACCTCTTCGCCCTACTCCACTCCTCGAGCACCTAACTCGAGAGTTTTCTTCACTATGTCAACAAGCTCTCTTATGGCGGAGAAAACCTTACACAACTTTCGCTTATCTTGATTTTCGACACTAAGCTAGATGTCGAGTTCTAATCTTAGCTAGAACCAATCTACCGCAACTTCACAATTTTACTACACAACTTTGCTTCACGACTTGATCACGACTACACAACTTCTTCACACCTTAGTTATCTTCACACCACTACTTCACCAAGCCACTACTATAATCACACCTAACTAACACTACTAGGAAAGATCACCAAGATCCAACTATACTTACAACAATCACCAAGATCTAACTACTACACAACTTTACAAGATTTACAAATCATTTACAAGTTATGATATGGATGCAATAAGATTGCAACAACACACAAAGGTGTAATACTTCGTCACTTGATGATGGAAGTATTCTTCTCTTGCACTTAAGGAATTGAGCTTGAATCACTTGGAAATAAATCTTTATGATTAGATGATCAAAGAATTTTAATGAGATGTGTGGGCTGTTTTAGAACAAAAAAAATGAGTGCAAAAGGTGAGAAAATAGTGGGGAAAAGTCTAGTATTTATAGGACAAACTGGATGAGCGTCTACCTATGGGCGGTCCCCTTAAATAGGTGGGTGGTCCCCTTAAAATTAAGGGGGTCGCCCGTGTATTTAAGGGGGGCATCCTAGACTAGGGGCTCCACAGTTTGTCTTTTGTGTAGGGGGAATTTTCTGGAACTTTTCTAGTCGTTTTAGGTCTAAAATTTTGAATTTTAAAATGTTTATTTTGAATAAAACATTTCTTTTAATTGTAGAAAATGTTTTGTAATGTTTATAAAAATGTTTACAATATTTTATAAAAATGTGAGGTTGAATAAAAATTTCATTTGATCATAAAATGCATTATGCATTTATTTATTCATACCTTTAAGTGATATAATTTTCGAAATGAAAATTTACTACTAATTACTTGTTTACGTTTAATTTTACATTGAATGTTTTTATATTTTGTGATTATCAAAACGTAAAGATGTGAAAAATATTAATAATGTTTTTAGGCATTATTTCTATCAACAATCTCCTCCTTTTTGATGATTACAAAATTTAAACTCATTAAATGTAAAATTAAATTTAAACAAGTATTTAGTGAGTTTTATGTCATTTCTCCCCCTTTTGGTAGAATCAAAAAGGCATCGTCGAGAATTGCTAGTAAAATCCATGGAATAAATGCTCCCCCTTGATGTGTGCTCCCCCTCGTTCGAGGGCACCAAGGAATCGAGCTATGATTTCTTGGCTAAAAAAAACGAGTTAGAACAATACAAATATTTCTAACATGTAGCAAGAAGGAAGGAAAAATATGACAAGTGCAAGCAAACATCAAAGCAAAAGATACTTCATTCATTTAGGACAATGTGTGTGAACTTCACACAAGCATACATAAAGAAAAAACAAATATGCTTTAGAAGCATATTAATACATAAAAAAAAATCCTAAATAGCCATAGAAGGATTTTTGACTTGCTTGCGACACAAAAGGGTTTGACGATTATTTGGAGGCATATTATGAGATTAGTTGGTCGGAGAGTTTGGAGCGGAGGCGGTTGTGGAAGGGTAATCTCTTTGAACTCTAGGTGGTGGATGAGGTCGAGTGAGGAGGAATTCAATCCAATTGATATCCTCACTTAAAGCAAGGAATTGTTTTTGGGTGAAGATGCAACAAGGGCAATACCCAACATGGGTTTCAACTTGGTTGATGTTGAGGGTGTGTGGTAGGTTTGGAGAGTAAGGTGATGAGGGAATGTTGTTTTGTTGTTGTGAGAGATGCATGGCTAAGAGATTTGATAGGTCTTGTAGTTGATTAATGTCATCAACTAGGCTTTCTCTACTTGGAGATAGAGGTGGTGTGTGTTGAGTTTGGTTGTCACTTTGAGGTGGAGCTTAAGTGTGAGTAACATGTGAATTGATGGGTAAGATGGGAAATAGAGGATGTGAGACAACTTGTGGTGATGTGGGAGTGTCCTTAATGTAAGGATTTGGTAATGCTTGATTGAGGTGATTGTTTTCTTGAGATGGTTCATGATGAGGAGTGAGTGGTTTTGTCATTGGTGTAGGTGAACTTACATTGAGCTCATTGGATGTGTTACAAGGGTTTAGTTTCTTCCTCCAAATGGGTTTCATACTCATTTTGGCAACCCTTGATGGTTTTGGATGTGGGTTTGTTAGGAGATGTCATTGGTGAGGATGATTGTAATGATGATGGTTGAGTATGTATTTATAGTGGAGGAAAGGTTTAAATTAGGAAGAATGAACATTTAAATGATCAAATTCAAGAAATGTTTGTGAATTTAGGGAAACAGTAGCTAAGTCTAGAGGATATTAGGTCAAAGAGGGATGAAAAATACTGTTTTACCCGTCACAGTCTAGGCCGGTCCCATTCTTTTTTCACTATCTCTTTGGTAACATAAAAATAAGCACATTTTTTATAACTATCACTTTTTATGAAACTGAATTTATAAGATGAGAAAAAGCACTTTTCAAAATGACTAAAACTGCTAAATTAAGTTTTTTAAAAAGACAATAAAGGCTTTTTTGCCCTCTAAATTAGCTAGTAAATAGTGAAAGTACAAAATTAGTTTAAGACCGATAAAATTATATACTTGGCAAACTACTTTATTCTATGAAAATCAGAGCTCACAAAACAATACATTAACTAATTAACAATTGTGATTAAAATAGGATTTTTTTGTAAAACCGACAAAAAATTGCACTATCGACAAATTTTAAAAAAAAAAAATCTGTATTTGATAAACTTTCACCAATCATACCTTGACTCTTCAATACCAGATATTGCACGGACATAAATATGACTAAAATTGAATTCAAAACAACTCTTAAAGCATTTACCCAAACTTAAAATCGAAGGTTATGCAACTAAATTTCATTAAAAAGTAACACATATTCAACCTCATAGTTACATAAATCATGAAAATCTCTGGAAAAAACTTAAATCAAAAACTTATAAAAACTTGCTTAAACATTGATATTTAATGATTTAAAATTGGATTTGTGGACTTTGAATGACCAAAACATGATTTATACCAAAAACAGTGGTTAACCCAAAGCCCCCTTTAGTACCTTTTAACCAAATTAAGCTTCTAAAATCACAAATTAGTTCACGAACTTTAATACCAGATATTGAGACATACTAAATATGAACACTAATATCAACTCTAATCCATAACATAGCAAGAACAACACCAAAAAGATTATGTATTTAGAGATGGTTTTTAAGCATATTTTTAGCAAGAACTTTGAAAAAAAGCAAAAAAAACAAAACATGACTTGCATAAAACTGATCAAATAAAACATAAGAAAGAAACGCACAATATGCATTAATTAGGCAGAATTAAGCAAAATAATAAGCAAAAATAAGCAAGTGCAATAAAATGGCATGGAAAATAGTAATTTGTGACTTACAAAGGTCCTAATCGCTTTGCGTTAGGAACTATAAGCGTTACAAATCAGTTTCGTTACTCACCTCTGCTTACCAATAAGCAACTAAAACCAAGGCCATCTAATTTTTGCATGCTCCTTGATCTCTTGACAGATTCTTTTTTGTGATATTTTTTTATATTTGCTACAGAGTATTTAAGAACTCAAGACAACACCAAAGCTAAAGAGCTCCATTGCATGAGATTGAGACAGTCAAGATTAGGCTTTAGAGCTTTTTAAACCTTTAGTATATCAAGTAACAAAGATTAAAAAAAGGAATACTACTAAAAATGCTTCAAACTTGTTTCATTGTAAAGTAAAAGTACAAGACTTGGAAAATAACTGATAATAAGCTACAAGTGACTGAAAAAAATAAGCTGAAAGAAAAAGATTCTTCATCTGGGCTTACATTTGCGCCCTATTTATACTAAACTAAGCTAAGTCTTCATTCCTTGCTTGTGTGTTTCTTTTGTGAGAGGTTCAGCAGCTGTGTTTGTTGTGTGAGTGTCTTCAAAAATCAATCCCAGCCATCCAAGATAATTGTGCTTCTTTGCAATCCATCACAGCCCTTGAATCTTCTTTATCTTTGAAAAAGTTGAGGATTGCCAAGGTGTCATGGCAACATGTGACATGGGGGAGGTAGTGGAGGTGGAAGAGAGGTTTTATCCAGGGGTGATATTGGGGTTGCAGGGTAAAAGGATGGAAAGGTAAAAGATGTACAGTACTTGGGTTTTGGGAATGGCGGGAAAGGGTTATAAAAGAGCAGGGGTGAGGTTTGGTGATTTGACATATTTGGCCCCTCAACCTTTATTCTTGTATTGCACTCTTTGTCCTTGTGGTGATGAAGTTTTTCGGGGTTGCCAAGTTAAACCCTTGAGGGTGTATGGTGTAATTACACCATACGTCCTTGTGGTAATACAACTTTGGGAGGATGGCAAAAACGACCCCTCAATGTATATTCAGGTCTTGCAAAGCTAGTCCTTAAGGTGGTACAAGTATGAGGGTTTGGCAGAAATGCCCCTCTACTTGTATTTTTAGTAAATTGCAAATTCCACCCTTGTAGTCTTTTTCTTCTTTTAATACACTTAGGGATTTGGCATTTTTGGTCCCTCAAGTTATATTTCTTCTGATTTTGACTTCTTCTTGACTTTGACTTTGTCGGGGTTGACTTTGACTTTGACTGTTTGACTTTTCTGTTGACTTTTTGACTTGATTGACTTTTTGGCTTCGATTTTACTTCGTCTTCTCACACTTTTCCATTTCGTGCTCAGTTTTGTCGTTTTTGGCTTTGTTTTTCGTCCTTTTCTGAATATCCGTTTCCTGCACAACACAAATGCAAAACAAACATATATTTGGCAGTTTTTGTCTGTTTTTGGTCATTTAAGTCCGTTTTTTATGGAGAAAGGTATGTGTAATTAAGCACATACCACTTTTCAAATCAACAAATCAAGAAAGGTATGAGCATGTCAATCCAAAAGTCGCAAGTTCATAAGATGGCAAAGTTTACAAGATGGCGAAAAGAGATTATACATGGTTGATGGTCTCAAGATGCTCAAAGATTACATTTTTTTATATACAAGTCAAAGATAAAGGAACAAGCTCAAGACCTAAAGTATATGATCACTACATCAATTCACAAGTTAATGATTGAA
>BQNB010037444.1:24830-49441 GCA_026074375.1 Tanacetum coccineum | reverse complement strand
TGGATGGAAAAATATGCTAGACTTGATAGATAAAGTTAGAAATCATGCAATATTTTAGGTTGGAGACGGGAAATCTATTTTAGCCTGGTATGATAAATGGTGTAGTCTGGGGCCTTTGTCTAGCTTTATTCCAAACAAGGATATTTTTGGCCTGAGGAATGGATTGCTAAATTTCCTCAATTAAAGTCTATTATGGTTGCTATGTTGATTGATAGTGTGAAGTGGATGGATAGAAATAACCAAACATGCAAGTTTTCTACTAAAAGTGTATGGCTAACATTGAGGGATGAATGACCTAAGGTCAACTGGAAACATATTGTCTGGTTCTCTCAATGTAATCCCAAACAAGCTGTAATTCTATGGATGGCAATTTAAGGTAAATTATTGACCCAAGACAGGATGATATGGATTCAAACTGGGGACTTGAAGTGCAGTTTATGCAAGTCTTGCCCTGATAGTCATGATCATCTTTTGTTCAGTTGTCAATATGCAAGGAATATATGGCACAGAATTGCTCCAAAAGGTAAAATGCTAAGTGGGATGCAGAGTCTAAGCAATGTGATCAGACTAATGGAGGCCAGGCATTCAAGATAAGCATGTACTATAATCATAAGCATTCAAGATAAGCATTAAGGATAAGAAATACTTACCTTTACCTTTACCCATCTTGTTGATCAACTGATGCTTTGATTAAAATTAGGGTTCCTAAGATGTATAAAGTGAGTAAAACAAACTGTAAAGGGTGGGTGAGATTTATAAGGGCAATGGGTAGTTGTGTAATAAATTTGCAAACTGTTTAGTGTAAATGGCGGGAGTATTGAGGAGGAAATAGATTCGTGGTGTTGCAACGTTAGTCCTTAGGGTATTACTCTATGTGAACTGATGATTATACCCTCGACGTAAAGAAAAGATAACGAAATTTTGGATGGAGTTACGATCAAAGGACCGGTCAACTCAAAATGGACAACTACAGGGATGATCAGTGTAATTTTCGAACTTTTAGGACGAAACCTGCAATTTCGAGACAACCACAAAGACGATCTATGTACTTAACTCCATTTTTTTAGTTGGTAACTCAACGGTCTTCAAAAGGGTTAAATCAACACGAAACTTTAACTTTTTTGGGTGCCATCTCTTGAATTTATAACATATTAACACATTAATAATCATGAGTATACGCAATGGAAGACAAGAACATATAGTATAAAGTAATTAACATAAAAATAAAGATTTGTGTACCTTTTAGCAATTTAGCAAACAAACAACGAATCTTTTAAACACACGTATATGTTAAACTAACAAACGTGAAACTACCAAGTTCAAAAGTATAAACTCTCTATGTGATACACACACAATACGTTCTTAGCAAACAATTAAGTATGCTAGTACTAGTAGTGATAAGCAACGAACAGACAATCTTCTTGAAGCAAGCAACAAATCAAAACCCTTGTGGTTTCTTGAATCAGTCGACACCACCAAAACCAAACAACCCTTTGTGGGTTCTTGGACGATTGGTACACAAGGAGGAAAAAGAGAAGAGATTTTTAGGGATTTGATTTTCAAGCCTTAGTAAATAATGAACCCAAGAACTCCTTATATAGGGTAGATTACTTGGCTTGCAAGCCAAGCAATCCTAACCCCTTTAAGAGTCTCTCACCAACCGGCCTAAACAAAGGGAGGGGGTTTTCCGAACTTTCCTTTCCTTAACTTTACATATAAGTCCTTATATTAACATTTAACGATCGTTTGTAGAATCCTGTTAAGTAACTATTTATTTAACGTTCGTTATAGTTTATCACTAATTAATATATTACATATAATATATTAATTACATAATTTTTTTACATATTAATGCGTGCGTCCCCATAGGCCCACGTAATTTTCAGACATATATCATTTGGATATGGACATATCCCGACAGCTCCCACTTGGACATATCTCAAATAACATAATAACATTGGTAATGGTCTAGCAACATGCCAATGTACCCAGAAATACCTGAGTGTAGCTTCGTAAAGTCACACTTAAATGATTTAAGCATTTACTATCCCTTTGTTTCCGACACCATATTAAAAATAGATATGGATCCAAGTCATTCCATTTTTTACGATTCTGTTTCTCGTTCATAAATTAATCCAGATTACCAAAAATTCATCGAGACACTTCTAGATAAGTTTTGGGTACGACCACACATACATCTGATTAATCCAATGAGGGGCCCAGTGGCATCATTCTTCAATAGCTAGTTGAAGGAACAAATTCTATATTGAATGCACGTGTCAGTCACGTGCTTCACAACACCTCTAAAAATAGTCCATATAGCTACCTTGTTCAGGATAGCATAAACTATAATAAAAAAATATCCGCATATGCAAGACCTACTTGTATCTCAAGTCTAAGGATTATTAAAGAAAATCACTTACAAGATTCACTTTATGACACCGATCCATAAACTGATAATATTGTTAGTTGGGGAAGTCCGATATGCAAACTTGTGAATATCATGTGAGTTTGGCGGACATATCCTTTAATATTTCAAAAATATTATCAATCACTTAAATTTGTCTTAATTCAACAATATTCTCATATTGTTGATTGACAATGGACTAATTAGAATAGTAAAATTATTTATGAATTTAAACATGAAAATATATGATATAATTAATATTAAATGAAAACAAACATACCAAGTAGTTTAATTCATTATGAAATAAAAATTGTCTATATTTCTTATTATAATACTAAGACACAAATCTACATGAAACTACTAGCTAAACGACGTCCAATGCTCCTAGCATGTTGAGTAAGCTTTCCTTTTGGTAAAGCCTTCGTAAATGGATCAGCTAGATTGTTATCTGTGTGAACCTTAAGAAGATCAATTTCACCCAATTCGGTACACTCGTGAACGTAATGATATCTTCTATGGTAGTGTCTCGTGCCCTTCTGAACTCATGGTTCATTGCCTATAAGAAGTGTAGCAGAATTGTCACAATACATCTTAATAGGTTATTTATTTGTGGGTACTATGCCAAGCCCAGTAATAAACTTCCTAATCCAAACAGCTTCAATTGCAGCTTCTGAAGAAGCTATGTATTCAGCTTCTGTAGCGGACATTGCAGTAGTACTTTGCTTAGAGCTTTTCCATTCTACTGTGCCTCCATTCTAAACGAAGACGTATCTTGTCTGAGATTTTGTGTCATCTCTATCAGTCTCGAATCCAGCGTCGCAATAGCAAGTAACTCTATGTTCCGCTTCAAGATTCTCACTATAAACCAAAAACATATCCTTAGTATTTCTTAAATACTTAAGAATATTTTTCACAGTAGTCCAATGTTCTTCACCAGGATTCAGTTGAAAAAGGCTTGTAATGTTCTAAGCGAACGCCACATCAGGTCTAGTGCATCTAACCGCATATATAAAAAAACCTACAATCGAAGCATAATGTTCTAATTGAACGCCACATCAGGTCTAGTGCATCTAACCGCATACATAAAAGAACCTACAATCGAAGCATAAGGAACGTTTTGCATACGCTTCACCTCTTCAGGTGTAGAAGCACCTTGTGTTTTATTTAAGTCAAGTCTTTCTTGCATAGGGATATTGTCACGCTTGGAATCATCCATCCTAAATCTTTTCAAGATTTTATCCATGTAAACACTTTGACTTAGTCCAATTAACCGCTTAGATCTATCTCGATAGATTTTTATTCCAAGAATAATTTCCGCTTCCCCAAATCTTTCATGGCAAAACACTTTCCAAGATAGGATTTTACATCTTGTAATATTGGAATGTGATTTCCTATGATTATTATGTCATCAACATATAAGATGAGGAATGTAACATTACTCTCACTAGCCTTTTGATATACACATGGCTCATCAAGATTTTGAGTAAAACCAAACTTTTTGATTTCCTCATCAAATATTTATTCCAGCTTCTTGACGTTTGCTTAAGTCTATAAATGGATCTTTAAAGTTTGCATACTTTTCTAGGATGATTAGAGTCAGCAAAACCTTCAGGTTGTACCATATAGATATCTTCATTAAGATAATCATTTAAGAAGGCGGTCTTGACATCCATTTGCCAAATCACATAGTCATAGTATGCTATTATGGCTATAAGAATCCTAATAGCTCAAATGTCTGCAACAGGAGAGAAAGTTTCTTTATAGTCAATCTCATAGGTTTGAGTATAACCCTTCGCTACAAGACAAGCTTTATAGGTGTGTACATTACCATCTATGTCAGTCTTTTTCTTGAAAAGCCATTTACTCCTAACGGTCTTAGCATTATGAGGAAGATCAATGAAGCGCCAGACTTGATTATCTTTCATGTATTGCATCTCCCTATTTATAGCATCAAGCCACTTAGCAGATTCAGGATTTGATAATGCAGCTTTATAGTTAGTAGGTTCAGTAAGATCCCCTAAACTATGTTATTCAACTTCTACATTTAGACATAAGCGTTCAGGAACTCGATGTGTCCTTATGGACCTACAAACGAGAGCTACATCTTCTTGAGGTTTGAGACTTTCTTCCTCGACAAGATGTTCGCTAGTGTTTTTAGAAGGTGGTGTATCTTCTTCTTGAATTTCTTCAAGTTCTACCGCCCTCTTACTGGCTTTTTGAGAAATGAGATTCTTTTCAAAGAACTCAGCATACCTTGCAACAACAATCTTATTTTCAGGTGGGAAGTAAAAATAGTAACCTATTGTTTCCTTTGGGTGTCCTACAAAGATACACTTAACAAATCTTGGTTGGAGTTTGTCAAGTGTGTCATGCTTCACAAGTGTCTCACATCCCTAGACCTTTAAGTAAGACAAATTAGGAACTATTCCATACCATAATTCATATGGTGTCTTATCAACCTTCTTGGTTGGAACCATATTGAGTAAGCGTGCAGCAGACTCTAGAGCATAATCCCAAAAAGAAAACGGCAGAGTTGTAAGATTCATCATTAATCGAACCATGTCGAGCAGGGTACGATTCCTCCTCTTATACACGTCATTGTGTTGTGGTGTGCATGGAGGAGTAATTTGTTGGACAATTTTGTAACACCCCCCAAAATGCGATACGCAGCGGAATAGAACGATTGGGGTGCTACTACATAATACATACACACAAGTCCTAGTAAACGTTACATAGTACGTTTAATAAACACAATTTTTATTCAATTAGAAAGATCAGAGTTACAATGGTCTCCAACATTAATACAGAAATTTATTTTCTGAAGTCACATCATGACTTAATTCTAAAACTTTAAAATTTATATTATGACATTTATTCACCGAGGCACCGTCCTTGATATCCGCGTTCCGTCCCATCCAAGCCATCAACAGTAATTTACCTGGGATACATGCTTAAAAACGTCAACAAAACGTTGAGTGAATCTATAGAGTTTATATATATATAATAAATTCCGAACACAAGTATCATTTCTCAAAATCATCAAGACATAACGATGTGGATCAAACAAAGTTATAGGGGGATTATTATAAGCCTCATGACATTGAACGTTACCATATAATAAAAATGCCCACTATACACCCTCGCTATGAGTGCATATTACTCTTTATACAACGCATCAGTAGTGTTATTTTCCCGACACATGACGATAGCCAGTCGTCACGGATTGGAGGTGGCAACCTCCAAATAGTACTATTTCATGTATAAGCGTCTACCATTACCCGGTAGTTAACAATTTATGATTTCCGCGGGTCTTTTATCTAGCGAGTTAAGCTAACTTATAATAATCAAGATTTCTAGCATACATTCGGGTCCCTTGTGTTCTATTTCTAAAAACAAGCATGTTATCCCCCTCGCTGGTTTATAAAACAATTAAAGTATTAAAATGCGAGGCTATGAACTCACCTTGATCAATAGTCGGTGATCAAATAATGAAGTCTAGCACGATAATCCATAAATGCGATCACGACCTATAATTAGAGTCGCTCGATTACTTTACCGAAAAGTATGTTTGACGATGCGTACATCGTATCAACAAAATCATATATATATTATATATATTTTTTCATACATGTGATGAGAAATTCACTTGCGCCTTAGATGCTAAACCCCACAGTATTAGGTTACGATCATTCCTTTATTTATATCTTACATGACTTAATCGAAAACTTTCTATTTTAAGAAACTTTCTATTTTTGGAAAGTTACTATATTTAGTAAGTCTCGTTATCAAAATATATTTGTGATAATATTTAGTTATCTCGTCGAACTTTCGACATTCAAGTTGATTATTAATTACCCATATCAGGATTATATCTCGTACATTTACAAAAAGTTACTATTTTTATAAATGTACTCATTTATAATAGTTATTAAGTCTAAATTGTTATGCTCGCATTACTAAAAGCGTTTGCCATTTTTATAAACATCCGACAAGTTTTATATTGACCCGTTTGACTTTCAAATGTCAACGTTTGACTTTATTTAACTTTGACTATATGTACATATAAGTTACTAAATCTGACCCGCTCCAAATGACCCGTTATATCACATTTTCACGCTTCGGACAAAGTAAAGATTTTTTGCGAAACAATATTTCGGACAACGTTTTAGTTTTAGCCGAGACCTGAATCTCGACAGAAAATGACCAAAATGCCATTTTTCAATTCTGCCGAAACTTGTATTTTTAATAAAAACGCAGCAGTTTGACCATCGGTTTTGACCCGCTATATCACGTTTTCATGACTTTGACCAAAAAGAGATTTTATAGAAAACGTCATTCCGGACAACTTTAGTGTTTCGCCGGAAGGCTGAAACGGACTTGAAATTGCTCAAAACGACCATTTAATTTTCTGTCAACACCTATTATTTTCTAATATAGCTGAAAATAATCATATGTTTTTCAAATCTTGTTTTAGCTCTAGTTTCTTCGTTATTAGGACTTAGAGGCTCCATTTTATATCAAAACGATCGTCTAAGAAAGCTCTATCATATTTTTCAATCTAAAATCAGATTTTACAAAATCTCATACCTCGTTTTCCGTGTCAAACTTTCTGCTCAAAATGTTTACGTTACCAAACACACAAAAATTCATTTTTGACCAAAAATACCATTCACAATATATCCAAAATGGTCTATAAACATTACTCACTTCGCTCAATCAACTCATATCATAACTAATCTAATTGACGCAAGTTTCGCTCGGATTTCATCCCATGCAACAAGAAAAATTAAATCAAATGAACGAAACAACGAAATAAATATAAAAGAGTGCTCACAATGCTATAACAAGCAAAATCAAAGATCGAAATCGTCTCCTTTATTCCTTTGCCGAGACTCGAACACATCCAAAACACAAAACCAAACATTTTTATTTAAAACCAAGCTTCCAATAACACTTTACCCATCACCAACAACAATATTTTTAACCCATTTCGACCAAACTCGAACCAAATTCCAACTACTAAAATACTTAGTGCATGTGGGTTTTTATTAGTGGGATGTGTAGGTAATGACGAGGGGATTAATATTTTGTATTCGGATCGTATTGCATGTCAAAATCCGGCGAGTTATGGTGGTGGTGTTATGGTGGCCGGCGGTGGGGTTCAAAGGAAAAGGGAGGACAAATTTTTTTGTTATAATGAAGAAATGGAAGTAATACTTCCTTTTATACTTGTACAACTTTGAGCTTTTGACAAAAATAGTCCTTCCCTATTTTCTTCTTTGGATTTTTGACACACATATCTTTTACATAAATAAAAACCGATAACCATGGCTCGGGATTACACTTCCGAGGTCATTTTTATTTCCGTCACATTAATTTATTTTAAAACATTTAATAAAATATGTACATTTTAAAACACGAATCCGGCTCAAGACAAGGAACAAAATGACGACATTCATAAAAATAATAAATTTACGATCTTAAAAATAATAACGAGTCGCGTCGTATATTTTTACGATGCTCGAAACGGTTAACGAGTGTGCGGTCAAACGTCGACTCGCGAAACGTCAGAAGTAAATATTTTAAAAATATCTCCAGTATTATTCGTAATAAAACACGAAAATAATTATTCTCGACAAATAAAATATTAAATGTCGACGTTCGATCATACAAATTTATAAAATAATAATTATGACGTCGGATTCGTGATCGTCATACGGGTCGAAAAAACTCGGGTTGTTACATTCCACCCACCTTAAGGGAGCGCCGTCCCGGTCCTCGTCCTTTCTTACTCGTCTTAATTCTTACTTATAGTGAGACGGTTTCCTCACGATGGAATGGACTCACATGCTCGAACGCAAAGATCACGCGTTATAATACCTGCCTTGACCAACAAAACAAATGGTAATCCATGTCAACAGAATTAAAAATATATTTACAATCGCTATTATTATAAGAGACAAAACACGTCACGGAAATATATCCGATAAAATCGAATCATATCGTTCTTAACATCTATAGTTGCTCTCATTATAAGAGATAAAATACGCCGCGGATTTTCATCCGAGGAAAACTTAAATCACGTCGCTTTTAAATGATAGACTTTAAACGAAAGATCAACTCAAATATTAGTTTGGTGATCGTTTTAACAAAAGAAAGCGCACACCGCTACACAAAACCAAAACATACGTTGCTAACCCAAAACCATAACATACGTTAAAAAATCAAAACCAAAATATACGTCATTATCCAAAAACCAAAACATACATCGCCCTCCCGGTCTCATTCAATGATGTACCACCGGTTGCGAAAAATAGTCCCATCATTATCCAAAACCAAAATACGCATGTCGCCATTCCGGTCTCATTTAATAATGCCCTACCGGTTGCGAAAATGTTCCGGAGTATCTACGACCCCATCAAATGCGTTACAGCACAAAGAAAAATTATATATTCAATTAAGCACATAATCGCCTATTAGTTATTTTAAAATGACTTTATATTTCTACCTAGCTTATCATCACGCTTGGCAACAATCATGCTTGTTTTCCATAAGTTTTAGCAAATCATCTGTGCTTACTTATCAGGAAGCCTCAACAATGGCTATGCTCATCACGCGGTTCATACCCAAACGATTAGATCAATTATTATACCGATCTTGCCGGATGGCCATGCACTTTGGTATTGATCTCGACTAAATCACAGTTAGATTTTTTTGCCTACCATAGCCAAGCCTGCGGGTTGACATCCCCCGATTAACAATGGATTACCAGGCTTGCGTACCTCTCACATCGACCTACATCTTCATTTGGGTAAGGACACCCATTCACTCACATCCTAAGCCATATCACGGCAAAATAAAAGTGACCAATACGCTCACTACCATTCAAGAGCACATATCACATAAGGCACGTAGAGCACATAATTTAGTGACAATAATCCTACTATATCACATATTGTCAAAAGACAAGTTTGAAAACAATCAAGAGAACAATTGAGCATCATGGGCTCGATACTCGTTTGATGAAAAATAAAAATCCCAACGTTTTCCGCATCGCGACTAACATAGTCGACTTGGTCCCAACACATCGTGCTACATCTCCGACGAATTGAATCATCAAATCAAATTAATTACTCGCATTCCTAATCTAATACCGTTCGGCTTAAAGCGTTAGTTACTTCGATCGTTCCTCTAGGATGGAAACGGACGTTACCATTCGACTGGAATCTCCAATCTTTTCACTATTTCATCCGTACAAAAGTCAATATGTCTCGGAGTAAGGGCCACTACACTTAACCGTAGGTTAAGTATCATATAGTGTCTCATTCAAATCCTTGGCGATTAAGGTATGTCACAACTACACTACCACTACTCTCCAATTCAGGAAATGAAGTCTTCTTCACGGCCATCAGTTGATACGTCAAAGGCAACGCACATCTTACGTAGGAGAAGTCTTCTCCATTTCTCATTTCCAACCTCGGAATGATCCTTCTCAGCTTCCACCCACCTTAGGAATCTTTACATCTCCAAGAAGATCCTTTATCAGTGTCTGTATTAGGTTTACACACTTGATAGCTCAAATCTATCATCGCTTATTAGCACACCGACTATACTTAGTCTTGACGCGTCTTCATAACAATTTCCGCTCCTAATACTACGAACTATACATCGCTCCTTTTTAGATACACTCGTTCCGAACAATACCGTAGGTATTTCCGCTTCAAAACGACTCGGCCATAACGACTCGCATGAGACTCTCTCCATGCAGTCACTAGGAGTAGGGTTACTTGCATAAAATCCGTAGCAGGGTAAAAATATTTTCTTTCTCCGAAAGTTTGACCCAAACATTTATCTCAATTATCATGCGTTTTTAATGGTGACGATTTATCCGACATAGCGTGGTTCTTCCTAAATTATGCATAGTTGATCAAGTTATGCATAATTGAGGACCAAACGACATCATGTCCTTCCTCGTCAAAATGTTCTTTTCCCTTACGCTCACGCGTAAATGAATTTTAAGAAAATTTTCGGAGAGTAAAAGTCAAATTATTTAAAAGAAAGAAAAGAAGATAACACCACCTTCCATTCTTATTACTAAAAAGAGAATTTTAAAAAAAATCATTTGACACCATAGGGTCAGTTTATGAAATTTGAAAACACATTTTTCCATTGTTTACACAAACAATTTATACAACATAGTCAATATGATTCGCGCAACGACATTCGTTCAACACACAAATTCGTTACTGCAATTCACAGTTTTAAAATTATCAATCTACGAAACATCGTTTAATATAGTTTGGTCAACGGTCACAACAAGTTTCAAAATAATACCCACTCATGGATAATGCAAGCAAGTATCATATGCGTGCGAAAGATCCACCAATCAAAATCATTCCACACTCGGGTTTAAGTCAATCTAGTAACAGGGCCACTCAAAATATCAACATCCACAATCACACAAAACTAATAATCAAGGGTAATCATAATCTCATAACCATAATAATAATAACAATGATGGGGGTTGTACATGTACAACCAAAAATCCCCCGAATGGTGATTCTAAATTTCTAACACAGGAATCCTAACATATCCGAATGGCTGCGGTGTTTACAAAAACAAAATACACCCGACATCATGACCTCACTAACTAGCACTAGCAGTTTAGTGGCTATACAAATAATCTAAAAATCAAAATAAACTACTAATAGGACTACTGAGATCCTGGTGGTCTTCTCTCTAGATCGGCAAGTCGCCTATCCATCCCCAAAATAGACTGCATCAGTGTGCTCTCTCGGTTGCTCATCTCTGAAACTATAGTCTGCAGCTAATGAATCTGTGTATCTCTCTGCTGCACTGCTACCTGCAAAGCTTGCACCTGCTGATTCAATCCAGCAATCACCTCATCTCTCTTGGTCGCAGTCTGCTGACCCTGCTCCACCTGGGTGCCAATCTGCTCAAATATGTCCGCATCATGAACCATCTGGGACGCCATCACATGCATCTGTCCCTCAATAGCAAAAACCCTCAGGCCAATCTCCCCAATAGTAACACCTGCTGCTACCTCAGCATCACTCACCTGGATCACCTTCTTCATAAGTTATCCAAGTGGGTACTCAAGTCCTCGACTACCGATGGAGGTATAGGAAGTCCAGGTGCTGATACGAGAAGAGAATATCCCTCAGCAGCAGCAGTGGATGGACCTCCTACCTCGTAGACGCTTGGTGGGGGCACCATTGGCATCGAAGGTGGTGTGACGGGAGCCATCAGCCACTCCTCGTTCACCTCCCAAACCTCCTCCTCATCAAATCCCTCGGAGTCATCATCCTTAAAATCACCATCGCCAAACCGCATGGCAATGTCCTCATCTATATCAACCACTAGAGCTATCACATGCTCCTCTGTCTCGACTATCAGCTCAGCAATCTCATCCACTATCAGGTCAACCATCGGCTCGTCTGCTACAACTCCAAACTCTCTAAGTAAAGGCATGTCTGCCTCAATCCACCCGTTGTTGTTGTTCGGATTACCAGCATACCCTGGTAGCGGTCCGGGCGCGAAGAAATCATAAGTTGGATGCGGCTCCGGCTCATCTACAGGAAAGTTGAACACGCGGTTCGGTGATAAGGGTTCACCCATGATACTAAAAAAGAAAAGAAATACTTATATTAGTAACCATCATACATATTTTTAATCATATGTTTAAAAAAAATTATTCTATCACATTTTAGAATGTTTCATGATATTGCTTTAAATGCATAAGAAATTTGTAGGACACTTTATGCATAATTTAATGCAATATTCATGAAAACATTTCTAATAGTTATGAGGTAGCAAATAAGATTTAACATATTACAAAACCCCCACATACACCAATTAAACACCACACCTAAAACAAAAAAAACACTCCACCCCAAATCTCCCCACACCCAAACCACACCACCACCCCCCCCCCCACACCCCCCCCCCCCCCCCCCCCCCCCCCCCCCCCCCCCCCCCCCCCCCCCCAGGAAACTAGACAGGGGCGGTTTTGAATAGTTTACGGTTAATTTGACCGTTTTAAACTTTGTTATAAAATGCTTTTATTCGTTAGTTGTTTTGTCAATCAATCAACAATACGAATCACAACTAAACTATTAATGTCCCTTTTTTCATTTTAGTGAACTAAGTAAAACAATAACAATATAGAGAGATAAGAAAAGAAACGATCAACAAGGACACCAAAGATCTTTAGTTGGTCTCGGCTACGAGCACCTCTTCATCATACTCCACTCCCCGATGTACTCCACTTCGGAGATTTCCACTATGTCAACAAGCCGCTCTTTAGGGGTGGAAGGGAAAGGAACAACCTTAACGTCGCTTACTTTTACTTTTCCGACACTAAGCTAGATGTCGAGTCCTAATATTAGCTAGAACCAATCTAAGACTTTCATTATCTTTACACATTAACCAAGATATATACTCTTGGATTGACACATAATCCAAATCAACAAATTACAACCAATTTACACAATTGGATTACACACAATCAATTTACACAACAACCAAAAGTTTATATATAAAGACTTGTAATCTTGCAGGAGGAAGAAAGCGAGATCACTTTAATAACCAATTCGTATGTAGAAGAATTATGATTGTTCTTCTCATGCACTTGTTTAGAAGAATAAGGGAAGAAGAAATTAATTAATCACTTGAAACCAGATCAAGTGATGTTAGTGATTAGATATGTGTTTAGAAAGAAAGAAATAAAGATTGAGAAAAAGTAGATCTGAGAAAATTGTTGGCAAGAGGGTTAATCGGTTTTTCAGATGGGGTGGCCCAGTATTTATAGGAGACAAAAAGAGCCGTTGTGCTGGCGGCGGTCCTGGCGGTCCCAAATATATTAGGGGGCCGCCAGGCCTATAAGGGGGCCGCCGTAGACTACGCTCCTCTTTTTGTGGGGAAGGTGTTATCTGTTTTAGAACCTTCCATTTTGGGGGGGGGAAATCTGATTTCAAATTTATTATTTTAATAATACATTTCTTTTATAAATAAATATTTTGTTTTTATATTTTTATAAAAACACTTTTGTAGAAATGTAAGGTTTAAGAAAAATATTTTCTTAATCACTAATCATGTTTAATGATTTGTTTATCCATACCTTAAGTGATTAATCTTAGAAATAGAATTTTACGGTTAGTAATTTATAAACGTTTATTTTTATCGTAAACGTTTTTACATTTTGTTATTATCAAAACATCGAGAGGTCAAAAAATATAAATAACGTTTTTAGACATTATTTGTATTAACAATCTCCCCCTTTTTGATGATGACAAAATATAAACTCATTTAGTATAAAATTAGAGGTTTATAAATTACTAATGAGTTTAATTCCATTTCTCCCCCTTTTTGTCGAATCCAAAAAGGTTGATCGTCGAATTGTAGTAGAGAGAAAAAAATCGACGATTAAAGACTCCCCCTTGATGTATGCTCCCCCTCGTTTGGGGCACCAAGGGATCGATCTTAAGATAATTTGTTTGATACAAAACAAGTTAGACAGTACAGTGCAAGCCATCATAGCATGAAATATATCTCATTATTATAATCCACACTTTTGGAACTCATTTAAATAAGTTCATTCAAATCTTCAAGAACAGCATATATAGCCATATAGGACAATATATGAAGATACAACATATTAAAGCATCTAATAGAAGGAAACTAGTAGATTATTCTTGAAGTTTAGGAGAGATTTTAAGGAGAATTGGTAGTGAAGGATGATGGGAAAAGGGTTTGAGGGCGGCCCAATGATGAGGAGATTTGATTCGGTTAGGTATTTTTAAGATATTGAAGATTTTACGAGTTCCCAAAGCAACGTGACAAAAAGTCCAATGAAAATTGAAACTTGGTATAGACCAAAGGATGATGACTGTGAATTGGTGTTGGAGGAGGGTGAAATATGGTTAACTCCAATTGCATGTTGAATGTTGATTTCAGAAAGATTTGAATGTGTAAGAGTTAATGCAAATGGTTTTCACTATGATTTTGAGTAGAGATTTATGGAGGTAAGAAAGAGGATGTAGGATTAGATGAATTAGGAGAAGGAGGTAAAGGAGTGATATCAAAGATTGGAGAGTTTGGTGGAGATTTAGGCAGTGAGTTGCTTGGAGATAGAGGAGGTGAGGAAGATGAGAGAAGGTTTATTGTTATATGAGAAGTGGTTGGAGTCTTATTTGGTGGAGGAGAATGTGGTGATGGTGGAAGATTGTGACTTTGTTTCCATGGTTCAAGAATTGCTCCTTTGTGTTTTCGTGAGTAGTCACGAGGAGATTTGTTAGAAAATGACATTAAGACTTTGAGGAGATGTTTATAAGAGAGATGGTGATTTGAGATGAAAAAGAATAATGTTTATATAGAAGAATTTTGGAAAAGGCATGGTTTTGTTGGAAGAGAGTTCTAATGAGTGTTTAGTTTAGAAGGGAAAGGACAGCTAGACCAATGAAGAATATGGTCAAAGTTGCAGACAAGGAGGGGACAGAAATATTTCATGTTTCTCCTGATGGCGGTCCCTTATATTGGTGGCGGTCCCATATATATTAGGGAGCCGCCCCACATTTAAGGGGACTGTTTTCTGGAGATTTAGGAAATTTTTCAAAAGTTCAATCCTT
Source organism: Tanacetum coccineum (assembly GCA_026074375.1). NCBI lineage: Eukaryota > Viridiplantae > Streptophyta > Magnoliopsida > Asterales > Asteraceae > Tanacetum > Tanacetum coccineum. Next base: position 34,387 of record BQNB010037444.1, on the reverse strand, counting down.
TTTCAGAGTGGTTAGTAAGAATTAGAAGAGCGATTATGGTATTTCCATCACATCAAGAATCACAAGATATATCTAAAGGAGAAGAGAAATCATGTAGTGTAGCCAAGTTTAAGCATATAAATGACTTAAAGGTTTATTAAATGTCGCATAGCAAGCATGAAATAATAATGTAGACACATTATACACGTACTTGATTATCTATGATAGAGGTTAAGATAGTATAACATAGTAATAATAATAGTACGTATCTCTAGCAATAATTCTAGAGGAATATTTCAACCATCATTTGAGTCAACACTTGAAATTTCTTTAGAGGATATGTAGTTAATTGATTTGAGATGAGTAGGATGAACCAAAGGTTTCATGGATGGCCAGTATGATTTGTTTGGATTTTCATAGATGAGGATTAATTTTGATGATATGTTCATATAGACAATTTAGAATCATTCCATATAACATTGGAGAATTCAGTTGATTTTTAATCTTTTCAACTCGTTTGGTTAGAAAGTAGGCAAAGTTGAAAGGAGTACTTGTTAAGATGCAATACATCATGTGACATGATGATGCAGGAAGTTATGGTGAGTCATTTTTAGTGCCAAAGGGAAAGTTGAAAGGATTATGTTTAAAAAAATTGTTTGTCCGGTTTTTCGAGGCATTGTTACCTAAAATGAGACAAACACAATCATATTTTAATGTTATGCATGTATAAGTTTTGAGTTCGTGCTAGTGTGTGTCTATATGCAACAAATGTGGAGTAACGATTAACTCGACCTAAATATAACATCCTAAGAGTTAACCCAAACGCTCCTTAGTTTGATTTTGCTCAACCAAACAAGTCGAAAAATACATATGAATTATGTATCTCAAAATTTGTTCATGAGATCATTATGCATGTGTTTGAAAACGTTTTTGGATTGGATTAACAATGCATAACAACAATTTTATTATGTTCCTAACGTGAGTGATTTGAAAATAAAATTGGGGTTTTGGTTCAAAATCAATTTTTCATTTAATCTTACTAATGTATGCAAATCCTATGTCTACGGGAAGCATATTTGTTGTACATTGTATCCTAGTAGTCTTAATTGTACAAAATTAAAAGAAAAATCAAAAATCCCCAATTTTAATTTTTGTGTTCATCACGAACCCTAGACTCAAATTGAAAGAAAAGATGAAATGACTTATAATTGATGATCTTTGTGATGTTAGGATTGATTATTAGTGTTGATTTGATCTTCAATTGATGTTTTAATGGTTGGATTTGAGTTTTGGTGGGTTTTTGTGCGTGTTCGTCAATGGCAGCAGATAAAGGAGTGTTTGTTTTTGTGTTTTGAAATTTTTTGTTTAAGTGTTCCATATTATGGTTTGCTGATGGCAGTCCCATATCTCCTGGCGGTCCTAAATATATTGGGGGGCTGCCTATATGGGGGCCACCCTCAGTAAAGGGTTTTTGATTTGAGTTTTTGACGAAAATTTAAGAAAGAGGGGTGACATTTTAATTTGCATTTCGCGAATTAAAAATGCTTAAAGTACTTCGGATGAAGTATTCAAGTTGTCACGACACAGAGTGTAACACAGACTAGAATCGAAACTAGAAGAAGAAGCGGACACATAAGGTTTATGGAATGTGTTCCATCATTCCTAAACCAAGACGTAGATAGTTAAACGATTCACGTTTAAGGGGTTTAGTAAGGATGTCGACGATGTTGTCAATGAACGGCACTTTTTCGATTGAGATATGTCCTTTCTGGACATTATCGCGAAGAAAGTGGTGACGTATTTCGATGTGTTTGGTACGAGAATCTTACACCGGGTTTTTGCTAAGGTCAATCGCGCCTTTGTTGTCGCACATGATGGGAACGTCGTCGAGTCGTACATCGTAGTCGATGAGAGCTTGTTTCATCCATAGTGCTTGTTGACATGCCTTTCTAGTGCTTACGTATTCGGCTTCGGTAGTGGATATAGCAAGAGCAGTTTGTTTCTTCGAGAACCAAGATGTCAAACAACATCCCACGAATGTACAAATACCGCTAGTGCTCTTTCGGTCCACATAATCTCCCGCATGATCAGAGTCGGCATATACTACGGTTTCTATGCCGGTCCCCTTAGGATACCATAATCCTAAGTGCGTAGTGCCTTTAATGTATCGGAAGATACGTTTAACCACTTCAAGGTGAGAGGTTTTGGGAGCCTCTTGAAAGCGGGTACAAAGGCAGACACTAAACATGATATCATGCCTACTTGTCATTAGGGATAATAAACTACCTATCATGCCTCAATACTTGGTACTATCTACCGACTCACACTCTTCATCTTTTGTAAGTTTGTATCGGAGGACATGGGGGTTTTCATTGGTTTAGAATCTTCTAGACTAAATTTCTTAAGCATTTCTTTAATATACTTAGATTGAGTAAAGAATGTACCGTCTTCCATTTGTTTAATTTGGAATCTAAGGAAGAAGTTAAGTTCACCCATAATGCTCATATCGAACTCATCATGCATGATTTTGGTAAATTCATCACACATGTCTTGACAAGTCGGATCGAATATAATGTCATCGACATATATTTGAACAATGATGAGATTTGAACTTTTCTTCTTAGTTAAAAAGGAGGGTGTTCTTACCATTCCCATTTTATATTCATGTTTAATAAGAAAAGCTTTTAATCTATCATACCAAGCTTTGGGTGCTTGTTTAAGACCATATAAAGCTTTCTTTAATTTATAAACATGATCTGGTTTTTCAAAATCAATGAATCCTGGAGGTTGTGCCACGTATACCTCCTCATTGATAAAACCGTTCAGGAATGCACTTTTTACATCCATTTGGAATAATTTAAAATCTAAGGCGCAAGCATAGGCTAATAATATCCTAATAGATTCAAGTCTAGCAACCGGGGCATAAGTTTCATCATAATCGATGCCCTCTTGTTGGTTGTAGCCTTGAGCAACTAACCTAGCCTTATTTCGAGAAACAATACCGTTCTCGTCTAACTTATTCCTAAACACCCACTTAGTTCCTATAATTGTCATATTCTTAGGTTGTGGAACTAACTCCCAAACGTCGTTAGCAATGAATTGATTTAATTCTTCTTGCATGGCGACTATCCAACTTTCATCTCCTAAGGCTTCATTCACATTCTTAGGTTCTATAGTTGATATAAAACAATAGAAGTTACTTTGGTTTTGGGCTTGTGATCTAAGGGTTCTTTGGTTAAGGTTTCCTATAACATTTTCTAAGGGATGGTTCCTAGATTCCTTAATATTGACTATTTCGTCAATCTCTAATGTTTCATCCTCAACAACATTTTCTAGGTTTTTCTTTTCGATTTCCCTAATAGCTTCTTCTTTATCTAAGTCATCATCCACCAAGGGTGATGTCTTAGAGGGTGGAGGAGTTTCATCGAATGTCACGTTGAGTGATTCTTTAATTTTCCTAGTGTGTTTATTAAGAATGATATAGGCTTTACTATTTTGCGAGTATCCTAAAAAGACACATTCGTATGACTTTGGGTCAAACTTGGTAAGGTAGTCTTTGGTGTTTAAAATGAAGCACTTGCTTCCAAACACTCTAAAATAGTCAAGAGTAGGTTTCCTACCTCTCAAGATTTCATAAGGTGTTTTTCCTAGGATGGCTCTAATTAGGATTCGGTTGAGAATGTATGTTGAAGTATCTACGGCGTTACACCAAAACTTTTGTGGTAACGATTGCTCGTTCAACATGGTTCTACTCATTTCCTGAAGTGTCCTATTTTTCCTTTCAACCACGCCATTTGATTGAGGAGTGCGTGGAGCCGAGAAGTTATGAGTAATACCATTGGCATTACAAAACTCTCCAAATTGCACTTCATTATCAAATTCTCTACCGTGGTCGATTCCTATTGACACTATTGTACATCCTAATTAGTTTTGGATTTTCTTACTAAATATTTTGAATTGATCGAACGCTTCGGTTTTATCCTTAAGAAATCTAGTCCAAGTGTACCTAGAGTAGTCATCTACTATGACTAAGGTGTAGCAGTTTCCTCCGTAACTCCATACGGCGGATGGACCAAAAAGATCCATGTGGAAGAAGTCTAAAGTTCTAGGTCGTGGACTATGTTCTTAGCTTTATGACTACGTGGCTTATTTTTCCAATTTTATTTTGCAAGCTTCACAAAAATGTTGGTCAAACTTAAGTTTGGGTAGATTTCTAACTAATTCCTTAGAAGCCAACGATTAAATGAGACGCATGTTTGCGTGATCTAATCTCCTATGCCACAATGCGAAATTTTCATCAATCGTTGCTAGACAAATTTGATCCTTTGGCTTATTTCCTAATTTCATCACATATAAGCCTTTCTTCCTAATTCCTCTACCTATGACTTTACCGTCCTTAGTGATTTCACTGTTATGTTCAGAGAATGTTACTCTACACTTATTATCACATATTTGTCCTATACTTAGCAAGTTAAATCCTAAGTTATCAACATGTTCTACATTATCTATTTTGATAGAGTCATTAGAAATCGTACCTTTGTCAACGATGTTACAGCGAATATTACTACCAAAAATGACATTACCTCCATTGTATGCCTTGTAAGTGGAGAAGAGCTTTCAGTTACCCGTTATATGTTTAGAACATCTGCTATCCTTGATCCATTCGTTGGGCTCCAAGTCGACTCCAAGGCATATCTATTTATATAAGACAATAACTCAAACATTTGGTCCCCAATATCTCATGGGTCCAAAGTTGTTAGTGCCAAACATCCCTTGCATTTGATGCAATTGGTTGGGATGTGAGAATGGAAGACACATTTCCCATGGCATGTAACTTTGATGTGGAAAGTTGTTCCAAGTTACAGGAAAGCCATGAGGTTGGTTTTGTCGACCAACATGTCTTTTTGGTTGCGGTGTTTTAGGACGAGAATAATTATTATTGACTCTTCTAGGAGGTGGAGTTTTTGATCTAAAATTGGGTTTCGAAAATCCAACTCCGGGTTTTGACAATGGCTTATAGAATTGTTTAACTTCATTGTCACTAGCAACGGGAACTTTGGCTTTGTTTACAATTATGTGTTTTGGTCTAGGACCCAAAATGGATTTTTGAAAAGACACAGTTTTCTCAGATCCAGGCGTTGCTGGTGGCGGTCCCATAATTATTTTGGGGGCCGCCTGGTCACTTAGGGGGCCGCCCATATTTATGGGACCTCCATCAGAAGACGCCTTTTTCTGAGCTTTTACAAATTTTATTTCCTTAGTTCCACTAGATGATACTTCGAATGAATTAAATCCAAAACCTAATTTATCACCGGAGGGTTTTTTATTATTAAACATTTCATTCAAGCAATGTGTACTCTTTTCAAATTTGTTTAATCTAGTAGATTATTCTTTGAGCTTTTCATTTTCAATTTTAAGTGTATGACACTTTGCACAATCGAGATCAACTCCTTTGTTTTTCTTGAGTGTGGACAATTTATCTTTTAATTCTCTAAGCTCATTCCTATTTCTAGTAGCTTTTAACTTTTTGTTTTTAGTGATTATCTTTAGACTCATTTTGCATAACTTATCATATTCGTTGTTTAAAGCTATATCATCAATTGATGAGTTTACATCACTAAAGTAAGAATATTCAGAACATACCTCATTTGGTGCTTGAGCTACAAGACATGTCTCGTCTTGGATCTTTTCATCATTCTCTTCACCTCTATCGCTCTAAGAACCTCTAACAAATGCTCTTTGGTTCTTGTCTCTCGGTGGCTTTGGACATTCTCCAATAAGATGATTTGGATCTTCACATCTAAAGCACTTCCTTTCACTTTTGCCGTTTTTGTCGTCTTGGCTTCTTTGAAAGGTCTTTTTGTCGTTCTGAGGTTGTCTTACAAATCTACCTCTTCTCTTAAAGAACTTCTTGAAGTCTCTTACCGCCATGGCGTACTCTTCGTCTTCACTACCGGGAGTCGAACACTTCCCTTGTTATTTCAAAATCACTAGATTCTTTCTTAGCCTTTAAAGCAAGAGATTTCCTTTCAACTTTTGCTTTGACTATTTCGGAATCTTTCTTGATGATCATCTCATGAACTTTGAGGTTTCCAATGAGCTCATCAAGAGATAGTGATGTTAAGTCTTTCGACTCTTCAATCGCCGTGACCTTTTCTCTCTATTTAGGATGTAGAGCCCTAAGAAACTTCCTTACGTAGTTCTTACTAGAATAACCTTCATCAAGAGCTTTAAGACTAGTAATAATAGTATTAAATCTAGCAAATGCACTATCTATAGATTTGTCTTCAGAAATGACGAATTGTTCATATTATTAAACGAAAAAGTCGATCTTATTATCTTTGACTTGGCTATTACCTTGATGGGTGATTAACAAAGTTTTCCAAATTTCTTTTGCCGTATTACACATGAAAATTCTTTCATATTCTTTTCTAGGCAAAGCATTGTAAATAACCCTTTTGGCTTCATTATTTTTCGCAAGCTTTCTTTTAAGATCATCGTTTGTTTTTCAAAAGGGACAACTCATCAAGTTTGGTTTTTGGATTTTGAATAATGGGTTGAAAATCACAATTGATAATAACATGCCAAAGATATAGATCTTTTGATTTAACATATGTCTCATCTATTTTTTTTTTCCAATAAATAAACTATACTTTCAAAAAGTGTGTGGTCTTTGCATTAGATTGTCCTTCCTTAAATATTTATCGGAATCCATAGATCGATCCAAACTTTAAAATACAATATATTTTAAAAATCTTGAGTGACCTTGGCTCCTGATACCAATTGTGGAAACTAGAGGGGGGTTGAATAGTTTACCGGTTAATTGGCCATTTTAACACTTTGCTTAGAAAAGTTGTTTGTTTGAGTTGTATGTATAAATCATTCAACAATATGATCACAATTTATACTATCCTAATGTAATGAACTAAGTAAATAATAACAATATAGAGAGATAGAGAAAGAAACGATCAAACCAAAACACCAAGATTTATAGTGGCTCGGCTACAAAGCACCTCTTCGTTCCTACTCCACTCCCCGAGTACTCCACTCGAGATTTCACTATGTCAACAAGATCCCTTTAGGCGGAGAAAACCGTTTACACGTCTCTTACTTCTTTTTCGACAGCTAAGCTAGATGTCGAGTTCCCTATTCTTAGCGAGAACTAATTAAGACTTCAATAGTTTTTACACGCACAAGTTATATACCCTGGTTTGGCAACAATCCAAATCACACCAATACAACAAATTTACACTATTGGATCGAACACAAATCCAATTTACACAACAACACAAAGTAAATATAATGAAGATTTGTGATCTTGAGGAGGAAGAGAGAGATCACTTGATAACAATTTGTATGTAGAAGAATGCGATTGTTCTTCTCTTGCACTTGATTAGAAGAAAAAGGGAGGAAGAAAGAATTAATCACTTGAAACAAGATCAAGGTATGTTAGTGATCAAGATATGTGTTTTAGAAAGAAAGAAAGAAGAGAGAAAAGTATATATGAGAAAATTCATGGCATGATGTTGTGTTTTTCAGATGGCGTGGCCCAATATTTATAGAAGACAAAAAGAGTCGTTATGCTGGTGGCGGTCCCGGCGGTCCCTAATATATAAGGGGGCCGCCAGGCCTATAAGGGGGCCGCCGTAGAGTACGCTCCTCTTTTTTGTCTTTTTGTACGGAATGTGTTATCTGTTTTGGAACCTTCCATTTTAGGGGGGGGAATCTAATTTCAAATTTAATGTTTTAATAAAACATTTCTTTTATGAATAAATATTTTGTTTTTATATTTTTATAAAAACACTTTTGTAGAAATGATGTCATGTAGGTTTAAGATCAAAAATATTTCTTGATCACTAATCCATGTTTAATGATTTGTTTTATTAATACTTAAGTGATTAATCTTATAATAGAGTTTTTATGATTAGTACTTTATAAACGTTTATTTTTTGCGTAATACTTTTTTAAGTTTGTATTTCAAAACATTGAGAGGTCGAAAAATATAAATAACATTTTTAGACATTATTTGTATTAACAATCTGTTATCTTTATCTTCTTAAGGAGATCTTCCAGAATCTTCATATTTCTCCTACATCTTGTAGAATTCTTTAATGACGATTTTGATCCTTTTGTTTCATTACTAGTTCTTACAATTTCCTACTTTGATGATGACAAAACAAACAAAGTCGTGTACGAACTTCATCATAAATCCAAAGCTTCCCCTGAAGTTGAGATCATGAATCTCCCTGAATGAAACAAAACTTCCCCTTAATCAGATTTCCTTTGTACCATGCCACACCAAGGATCTATAAGTTGCAACTTGTTAATATTTCTTCCCCTTTTTGTCATAATCCAATAGGGGACTTATGAATGAATGCAACTTTTATCTTGACCACTACAAAACAATATCACACTTCTAATCTAAGCCTTCTAACTAGTCAAATTACCCACCATTAAGCACAATAAGAAAATTGAACTTGAGTAGTAGAAACTCACACTAGCAGTAGTAATAATGACTAGCAGTAGTAAAAACCTTCACCTTAATATCACATGTAAATGGTTAAACATTTTACCATTAAGCTTCCCCTGAAACTCATATGTTAACCATTTCTTGAATCTTCAATTCTGTAAGCTCTATGTAATGATCACTAATGAAGAAAACTAAGTATAACGAACTTGATGCTGAAGTAGAACAACCCAAACTTGTATCTTATATCTTGTACTATCTACGTGACATCAAACTTATAAATAAATCTGTGAAATATAAGTAGATCGCAACCTCTTGACAAACATCCTCATCTTCTATGAGACACATAACCAAAGTGATAGCAAATGTGAGCATTGAGCACCATAAGAAAAATCACACACCTTTGCTAGATTCGTCAAGTTTTCGTCACATCGTTTCTAAGCACGAACAAGTTATCTCTAAACGTTGTAAGCCATTTGAGATATGATAAGAACAAAAACCTATGAAACTCCACTTCAACTTCAAATAAGTGATAAATAATCCTCTTCGTAACCAATTAAACAATTAATCCCAAAAATTAGCCTTTAAATGTTTACGAACATTTAAAACCAAAACAATCTGTTATCTTTCCCTTAAACCAATCAGTAGCAACCAACAATAGTAACTCTTTCTATTGGCAGTATTAAAAATATATAAGCATCACAAATCTTGGTTTAAGTCCAACAGTAGTAACTACTAACCCTAGTAGTACCAATAACCACAACAGTATTAACTTCCTTTTGTATGTGTTGTACGAGATCCAAAAACTGTGTGTTGTCCGATATCTGCTAAAGCTAGCAGTACAAACAATAAACCAGCAGTACAAACTTTCAACAAGCAGTACTAACCTTTAACTGGCAGTATAAACCTTTTAAGGCCAGCAGTACAAAGTAGACACAAACAATATTAACTTACTTCCCTTCAAATCAAGCAGTACTAACAAACACCATAGCAGTACTAACTCGTAATTAGGCAGTATTAAAATACCTTAGCAGTATAAACGCATGTCCTTGGCAGTATTAACAAACTCCAAGCAGTATTAAATATTAATCAGCAGCATTAACCAAATAAC
>BQNB010037443.1:816-37235 GCA_026074375.1 Tanacetum coccineum | reverse complement strand
TCTTAACTCTCTCAACAAAACTCTTTGCTACTTTTCAAAGGATTAGTTTGGGAAAGTTTCGAGGTATTTGGTTATAAGGCATGTGATATTGCGTGAGGACACACAATCGTTTAGTTTGGGGAATTTTGATAAGTGTAAAATACACATATCCGTTTGTACCTAAAATAACCCAATTAAACCCAAAACAGACCAAAAATGGCAACAATATGCTTGTATTTGTGTTTTGTGTGTGCAGGTACGGATATATCAAAAATCACAAGAAAACAGTCAAAAACGGGCAAGCACGGACACGAGAATCAGAAGAGTACAAAAAGAAGCCAAAGAATCAAAGCCGAAGCCAGAAAAGTCAAACCCGCAGTCAAATCCAGTCAACATGGTCAACAAAAAGTCAACCAATAAAAGACAAAACCCAAAAACATTCCATTTTCACCCTCCAAGTTTCACAAAAGTCCAAAAATAACCCCTCACCCCTTATTGGGCCCAAGAAACCTTAATGGGCCTTCAACTACCCTAAAATACCTTATCCGGATCCATTTAAACCAAAAGCCCAATCATAAGCCCATTTTACTAGTCCCTTTCATTTTATTAAAACCACAGGGACTGAAACTGCCATGTTTGAAAGTAGTTTTTACACTACACTTTAGTAAAGGAAAGACAAGGACCATTTATGCAATTATGCCAAACTTCCAACTGAAATTACCTTATTCAGTTAAAAATTGGCGCCAAGATCCCAAGTACTATTCATCGTCTTCTCCGCTAGTTACCATGGGTAAATCAAGGGGTTTTTCAAAATTAAAGGGTACGGATGGTAATTCAAGTGATGAACAACACAAATTCAAGGGTTAGATTAGTCATCTCCAAGCTCTCGTTAAGTTCATACAAGCAAAGAGCCACATTAGATAAGGGAAAGCACAAGAGATGAAAGGATTTTACACTAGACCCTCCCACAGAACTAACACAAATGTCTCTATCACGGATTGCCACCCTGGCAATCCGTGTAAGATGGAATTTGATCAAACGGCTCCCATTTACTCTCCAATGATTGAAGATTTGAATGGTCATAATTAGATGGGGCGTGCAAGAGAAGGAAGGCTAGAAGCTTCCTCAACAGCCTATAAAAGGCCCTCACATTTCACACACACAATATCTTCTTTTTTTTATTTTCTTTTAAGCAAAAATTTAGTTTGTTTTTAATTAAAATGTAATTTCCTTTTCTCTTGTAAGCTGTTTTTGATTATAATTTGTATTCAATTGCAATGTATCTTTTTATAGTAATGTAATATCAGTATTTTTTTTAGAAATTTATTAAATTTGACGTTAAACATAAACTTTCATACCAATTCAAACTAATAAGCCTCTTAATAAGCCCTTTCTGTACATTCAATAAACTCTGTATAAAAGCTCAAGCCACTCTCATGAGTCTATAAAGCTCATAAGAGAGCTTAACCTAACCTTAATCATAACTTTGTTAACTCTTAAAAAAAGCACTTAAGAAGTACTAATTTACTTTTAACTATGTGGACTTATGAGCTTTTATTTGTGAAGGGATCTTAATATGGAAGAGATCCCCATGAACTTTTACCCTAGCTTACAATAAGCTAGGGGAGCTTGTACTAGCTTTTTTGGGTCCTCCTTGTATAGCTAGAGAATAAGTAGTCTCTCTTTTATTTTCCCTTGTTTTTAACTTAGAGGAACGAACCTCTGCCATAATTTTGTTTCCTCTGCGGAATATGTTTTGAGTTTCCTTCTACGGTTTAGGTTTGATACTCTCACTGCGGAATAAGTACCTCACTGCGGAATAAGTACTCACTGCGGAATACGTAATTCTCTGCGGAATAAACATTCTTCTATGGAATAAGAACTACTGCGGAATAACTAAACCTAAATCCTGCGAAATAAGCAATCAATTTCAACACTTTGTAAAATCCCGCGAAATAAGACTTATTTTCTCAGTTTTAGTGTTTGATTTTTGCTTTTATTTCTTCTTTGTGATTCAATCTCTTTAAACAACAATCAAGGACAACTCATAATCACTAATCACTAAATGGAAAGTTAATCTACAATTACAAGAAAAAAGGGTTTATAGGACGCTAGTTAGTGTCCTATAAAATTAGTTCATAGGACCTTTAACATAATAGGACCAAAACTAAAGTGTCCTCTATGTGAGGGTTGTAATAGATATTTAGGACTCTTATGAGGGTCTTAATAGACACCAACATTATGCAACTAATTCTTTAGTCCCATAAAATGTTTAATACGACCGATATGACGTCCTAATATACCAGATAATAGGATGTTTTACAGTGTCCTAATATACGCTTACCCCCTGTTATATTTTAGGACACATTTATGGGTCCTAAAAAATATTCTAATAAGACATAGTCATAACGCATAAACTCTCTTTTTAGTACCAAGAAAAGAGTCCTAATACAGAAGCGAAGTTCTTAGGACCATATTTTGTGTCGTAAAAAGAATCAATAGATTCCCTTTTTATCCTATAAACATATCCTAATATCGCTCATGTCCTAATAAGTAACATAAGAAAAAATAATTCAATAAGCAAACCACATTTCAAACAAAAGGAAAATAATTCAATAGGTACGAAAATATTTCATTTCCACAAGAGAAGTTTCCGAGCAAATTCAAATAGCATTCTAAGATTGAGCCATCATAGAAAAATAACATAACAAGAAATGAAAGGTAGAAGCATATGGTCCTGAATTACACATGATAACTCAACAAGGATACCATGAAAGGAAACTAGAATCAAATTGTCTTAGACATCATGCAGCATCCTCACGTACCACCTACCTATAAAAAAACATATACTTAATAAAATTAAAGTTCGATCTAAATAAATTCAACTTTATATAATGATTTTACTAGTTAACTTGTTGCAACATGATAAAAAGTAAAATATCCAAACAAGTGTCAATTTCCATGCAGCGTAATGAATCATTTATACCATAAATAAAACATCAAAATTCTAACTACACTTGAAGATATGTGGCCATGACTTATTTTTAAAGGGCCACAGTAACAAATCAGATACAAACTACCTAAAACTGATGTTGCGTTAACTAGTAACATGGAATAATAAGTAACCGTATCAAGAGGATAAATGATTTATACCATTTTTGGGACCATATTTAGCCAAAAATATAGAAACAGACACACAGCCAAACAATATGCATGCATATTGGACTTCCAGTTTTTGGCAGTATTTGTCATTAGGCATTTGCAAAACTTGAAAAAGAAAAGAAAAATAAGATGAGGGCAGAAGAAAAGAATGACTCCCTCTCACATCATCTTCATGATGGGCAAAAGTTCTTAAATTTTCACATAAAGATAGTATACGAATCACTGGGGAAGTAGCGGGGGGAGGGGACTAAACTATATGCATTTCTACGCGTGCCCATCAATATTTCACATGGACACTAAGCGAAGCAACATCTTAATGGATAAAAACTACAAAGCATTATTATCTGATTGTGGACTTTCAAGGTCAGTACGTCTTACCAGAATTTATTTAACAACATAAATTGCAGGCACGTTTGGATACTTATCTTGGAATTACTAATATGATAAAGATCTCAATTATCTTGGCATTACACTATCTAAGTCTATTAGCAAAATGATTCTTAACTTTTGTATTTGCTCCTGATGAGAAATATCTTAATAAGTATGCATGTGTTACATTAACAGTTGCACGATAATATAAATCACCTTTTGTTGTTCACGAACTTGAGCATAACTTTTTTTACCTGTGACTTGCATCATCTTCTTTTTCGCTCTATTGTCCTTTTTTTAGAACGGCTTCCTCTGAATTAGAAAAGTAAGGTGTTAAACCAAAATAAATATTACCAGTCAACTCTAAAAAATATCTCATACCTTTATCTTTCTTTTATTCCAAGACATTACGAGTTTCTTCCACTGAGACGCAAGCACTCGTTTTGGCTTTGAGTTAATTTGTTCATGAAATGACAATGTTGGATCATAGTAGTCCTTCTTAACTATCGCCCTCTAATTCTTCACTTTCCTCCCAAAAGATTTGAAAATGTAGTCATTAGAACCAGGGAGAAGATCAGATTTGTCCTGAAAAAAAAGAATGTCGTCGCATGAAATATATATCGTAATTACTTAAATGTGTAATGATTTCTAACTTAGATGTATGGTGTCTAGCAAAATCCGTTTCTTAGCACTTTTAACTCTATACCATTGTTTGTGAAGCTTGCAAAACTTTCCACTCCTTGCAAGGGATCCTATGAAAAGAGCCAATGTGCCGGTTGTTTCCTTGTCAACAGGTTGCCCATATTCATTGAATAGAACGCTAATACAATCCTCTTCAGTTTTGGTGCAAACTTTTGGCATAAATGTTGGTCCCCTAACTATTTTCCTTGCATTGCCGGGAACTACAAAAAGTGAATGGAAATTGCAGTTACCAAGTATTCTAAAAAGGTAAGGAATTACAATGAACAAGTAAAAAAAGTGTCATCAAAATTACAGACCTGAGCATATTTGATTGTTAGATACCTACTAATTCAGTTACATCTTCAACTTGTTGGCTATTGTTGCGAATTCTGATTCGAGCTCCATTATACATCCTTGAAGACGTTCCTAAGTTAAAAAGAAACAAGTAAATGAAAAAAGTTAGATGATATTTACTACGTAGTATCAATTTTTGTATTTCTTATGGCAACTTCAGTAAAATGTGGCCTTACTAAATCATTTTTTAAGTTGACCATTTGGAACTGTCATAAAAAGGATATGGGTTGGAATATTTACTTTCTCAAAATCCATAATCCATGTTTGACGATATTAGGGGTAATTAGGTTCCTACTATGAGGAACAATAGGCATATGAATTACGGTTTATTATTATGAATGTTATTTTGGAAAAAGCTTCATTTGAATTGCCATTAACATAAATTATTTTTCTGTTTTTCTCCATTTTTGCAGCATCCAAAGAGAACTTGTAAACCTTCCATATTATATTCTTGCGGGGAGGGTTATAGCTTTTTAAAATTGATCAAGGGTGCAAAAAGAGCTAGGCGCTAGTCGGGCGGTCGACCACCGCCTAGCTAGTAATAGCGGTGTAGGTCGAGGCGTCCGCCTAGGCGGGGACCTAGGCGATTGGAACTTTTCTATATAAAAATTTTAAAATGATAATGTATATTGATAAATTTTAGCACAAATAGCTTAAGTAGTGTCTACAAAGATGGATATTTGGCTTTAAACTGAAATTTAAGGCTTTATAAATAGTTAAATAAAGAGTTTTTTTCTTAAGTAAACTCACATATTTCTATTTCTTTTCCTTCTCATCTACAATGAATTACATCACAAATTATATTTCGTAAACACCATATAAAAAAAACAAGATCTGACCAATTGAATGAAAAAACCTAATTTAAAATTTTAAAAATCGAGTTGACCCCCGCTGACCGGCGTTGACCACCGTTGACCGCCGTGTTGACCGTCGTTGACCGCTTTTTTGGCTGCCTAGAATAAATCGAGGCGGTTTGTGGCCGCCTAGCGCCTAGGCGGCCGCCTAGACCGCTTTTTACAACACTGAAATTGATTCAAATTGACATCAGTATTTTGGGTAAAAAAATAACATGTTATACACGGGACTCGAACCCGGGTCTGTACTGACGCACCAACACCCCCAACCATCTGAGCTACAAGCACTTTCCTTAGACCAAAAAAATTTTGTATTTTTGTTTGGTTTTTTTTAAATTTACAGGGAACAATGACCAGTCTCGGCAACCAAAATAAAGAATGCTTTCACATACAAAGTGCAATGCAACTTTGTCAAAAACTCCAATCAGACATAACTGATGTGAAGGATGCTAATATAACATAAAACTTCAAAAACTAGAAGCACCAACATGAAGAACGCTGACAAACGAACATCATAGAGAGTGTCATGTATGGGGGGCAGAGGGGGATTGACAAATGAAGACCATTTAAATTCAATAGAAAAAATCGATTGTGTAAAAGCCTATTCATGTTTCTTGAATTTCCATTGTTCAAAGCATTATGACATGTACACCATGTTAACAACTCTCGTACTAAATAAAAGCGTATAAGAATTACACAAAAATTATTGATTTATGTAGTGTGCAACACATTAGTTCATAAAACAATTTTATCCAACCTTACATGTATGTATAGCACATTCAATTTATACAATAAACAACATCTTTTAGTTCAAATTGACATCAGTATTAAACCAACATCTTTTAAACAACATTAACAAGTCCTATTCCTTCAACATACCATTCATATTCCTTAACATTATCAAACACATTCTAATAGTGATTACTAACAGCAAAGCAAACACACCCTTAAGTTGTTGTTTTTTTCTTTTCTGTTTGGGTGTTTTTAGTTTCTGCTAGTGTTTGGTGCACGTCCCTAGTTAAAATTAGCAATAATTACTTTGGTTTCATTGGATTGAAGCGTCAGGTAAGAATTTAACCATAATCTAATGCAAAAGTAAAAAATAAATAAATTGTTTATTAACTACAATATGCTAGCAAACTTGAAAGCACATAGTAGGAACTCAACCAATTGTCAACAAATTAACATAACTTACAGATGAAACAAGGTTATATTATGAATTGATAATCGAGAATGATAATTTTACCTTCGAATTTTGAAGACAAAGTGAAACCCTAGCTTCAATTTGAGGTTCGAGTTTTGCACCCAAACCGTTTTTGTCAATTGAGTGTAATCAATAAAGTTAAGCTTAAAGGTGGATGAAGAATGTGGATCCTTCAATTTCGTAGCGCCAAAATCAATAGGAGGTTCTAATTTTGCTAAATCAATTGGCGGGTTTATTCCCCCCAATTTTGGTGAGTTACAGTTAATGATAATTAACGAAACAAAAAGGTCCTAATGACTCTTTTATATTTTTATTTTTTTTAACACTCTTTTACATATTTATCACATTTTTTAAACGCTAACAATGTGTTCGCGGGTCGGTTCGATTCGGTTGGTTAAAATATTTAAACTATTTATTGTGAGGCGAGTAATTTATTTTATTACCCGAAACCGAACAATACTAAGTGGGTACCCGAAATAAGTGGTTATTCGCGGTTCGGGTAACAGTTAACCATTTTAAACGTTAATCAAGCTGAACCGTATGAACAATAACATGATCTAAAACGTAAAATATCATTTTAGTAAAACTTATATATAACGTCGAATAGATTTAAGTCATATTAAAATCATTTAGTCAATAATTACATTCAAATAAACATACATAACATCTTAAAAAGATCTTCAAAGTCTATAGGTAATGATCACATTAATCAATTTTCACACATAGGTTTTTGGTAAATGTAGTGTAACAAGAAAGAGCCCCTTAGTCTCGTATACATGGCGGAGCATAATAGACCGTCGATCGGATCGGACTGAACATATTTTGTCCCGGTCATCAATCCATCCTTTCTCTCGTATTCGGTATTCGGTCTGGTTCGGTCTTGTGTAAAACCAACCATTATGCTTTGTTTGATCGAACTGGAGCGACGACCGGACCGAACTGGACTGACCTGGACATGAACCGAACAATTCGGTCTGGTCCTCGCTCCCATGTTTTGGATCATGATTAACCCTATTCTCGTATACACAATGTCAAGGCTCTGTTTGTGAGAGCTTGTTGGGGTTTATAGGGGATTAAACTTTTAAAATAATTCATCTTATAAAATAAGTCTTGTTTGTCACACATGCTTATGAAAGTTTTTATAAGTCGTAAGCTTCATGATAGCGTATCAATGTTAATCGCTCGAGCCCAATAATAACACGCTCGGATATGATAAAACCCAATACAAAGGCACATCAGCATTCACCTGGCCAGGACATGGTTCAAACACGATATCAATCTCGTTAAAACTTGAATGGTTTATTGCTTCTATTTGGTCGATCCCAGGTAGCTCACAAGCAGCTCATTTACACACCCTTGTCCCCATGTCTAACATGTAGATTTTGTTTTCCAACTCTTATTGTTTTATGGTTAATTTTACTATGTGTTTCAATTCGCTTGTTACTAAAATTTGTAAATTGACGTTATAGATACATGAATTATTTTTGGTGTAGATAATTAACGATTTTTAGCCTCCAGAATAAGAAAGACCGTGTTCTTGCGATATTAACGTATATTTGTTATTTCATATTTCCTCGATTTAAAACCAAAAAGCATATTATTAGATAAAATGATCCATATGTATAATAGGCTTGACCTCAATAGAATGAAGCAAGTCGATCGTTATATCTGTAATCTTGGTCACAACGTCTATTGTTCCCAAATGTTGATTGAGCTTAACCACATTATGTTCAAGACGTCTCTTATACAAACACATTATGTTAAAGAAAAAACATAACATGAATTTGCACCAAGTGACGTGTTCTCTAATAATTAATTACTAGAAAAGCGACATCTTTTAATGGTTATTATATTTACAGGCACGAAATAAACAGCAAGTAAAACATTGAGTTGTAAAGATTTTGTGTTCAAATGATCTTTTATGTCCAAACATAATAATACCTAGCTGAATAAGCGTCTATAAAATTAGATCTAATGGGACTCATATACTCTAAGCGTTCTATAAAATTAGATCTAATAGGACCCGTATACTAAGTGTCATATTAAATTATAATCTAATAAGATCAAACAGAAGAAGTGTCATATAAGATGTAATATAATAAGACTTTTATATCAAATGTCTTATTATGTTATTTCATAATGAGATCATACTAAAAAAGTGTCCTATAAATTAGCTTAATAAGACCACGTATAAAGTGTCCTATTAAAAGT
The DNA here is from genome assembly GCA_026074375.1 of Tanacetum coccineum. Lineage (NCBI taxonomy): Eukaryota > Viridiplantae > Streptophyta > Magnoliopsida > Asterales > Asteraceae > Tanacetum > Tanacetum coccineum. The sequence goes on along the minus strand of BQNB010037443.1, from coordinate 28,421 downwards.
CAATGTAATATGACTCAAAATTGAATTGGTCCTATAAAACGTTTTTTAGGACCCCATTAAGAAAAGGGTCCTAAAGAAAGGTCCTAAAAGCCCTCTTTTCTTGTATCCATGGTCCATATGTTAGATGAATGATTCCTGAACCAGGTGATCCAGACCGTGAAGTTCTTGTTGCTGAAACTTTTCATGAGCAGAATCATGATGAACTTACTGATAAAGAAGTAAAGCAAATGAAAGCAGATGATCAAGCCATTCAGACTATACTCATGGGTCTTCCTTAAGACATCTATGCTGTTGTTGATAGTTGTGAAACTGCTCAAGAAATTGGTTACGTGTTCAGCAAATGATGAAAGGTTCTGATATTAGGATTCAAGAGAAAAAGGCTAAGTTGTTTAACGAGTGGGAAAGATTTACTTCTACTGATGGGGAATCAATTGAATCTCACTATCATCATTTCTCAAAGTTAATGAATGACTTCAAAAGAAACAAACATTTTCCAGAAAAGATTGCCAGCAATCTCAAGTTCCTAAACAACCTACAACTAGAATTGAGATGACATGTTACCATTGTTCACCAAACAAAGGATTTGCATGAAGTAGATTACACTCAGTTGTATGATTTCTTGAAATCACCAAAGGTGTGTGCACACCTTGGTTCGGCCGAAATAGGGGCACAAAGACATGTGGTTCAAGATTTTCTAGCCAAGTTACTCAAGATGGATATGGTTCAAGTTATAGTCAATGTGTAAGAATGTGTAATATTCCATGCAAAGTGTTGTATCCCCCCCCCCGAGATGTATACACATGGGAGTGACATTCATGAGTCATTTTCCAAGTTATATGCACACATGGGTGAGGCTTTCAAAATAAGATGCCAAATCTTTTTAGAGTTCAAGGTATAATGTTGTTGTGGTTTGGGCGCTACATTTGGCTAGGAAAAAAGTGTGAACAAATTTTTAGTTGTATGACACGAGAAAAAATGATAACTTGGTTTACCGAAAAGATTTGACTTTTCGGGGTTCGTTTGGTCAAAAACGCGAAAAACGTAAATTTAAGAGCTAAAACCCTAAAATTAATATCGGAAAGTGATTAAAAATCATAAAACACTCAGGGAAAGCTATATAAACATATAATGCCTATTAAATTTTTAAACCTGCCGAAACGCGGTCCGATGACGTTTCTCAGTTTGTGTATATCAGACGTGTACTTTTCCATACTGATAAACAACACTCCCACAAAAGAAGGTGTTATGGGTCGAGGTCTACGACAAGGCGACCCTCTGTCTCCGCTGTTGTTCACTCTTGTGACAGAGGTTATGAGCATAATGTTATCGCCATCCCTTAACAGAGTTGTGCTGCAAGGTGTACGTTTAGACGATTCATCTATACTATTATATAAAGCATTTATAATGTGGGTCACATCAAAAATTAAGATAAGGAGGTGTAATCTTGACCATCCATTTTATTTTAGAAAATCGCATCATAGAGTGACATGTGTCACTTCTTAATTAAAAAATCAATTTTATTTTCAATTTGACATATCTTTTTATCTATTTATTTTTTTTATGATCTAATTTCACCTTATTTTCTAAAATTCCGTGATCTTTAATTCAACATCCATTTTGATATATTTTTATAAATTTTTAGCTTTTTATATTTTTAGTGGGTTTATTTTGAATTTTTAACAACTTTAACTTTAATTTGAATACAAACTTGATTCGTAAAAGATATATACTTTTAAAGACAGTGTTTGATGGGTAAGAGAGTGTGTGAGTCTTTATACAAGCGAGAATGATGTTAATATAATGTTGCGAGAAAGCTACAGAAACCCAAACAAACGAATTCTCTAAGCGGGTAGGGAATTGCGCGCGGGGCGAGTTGGGTTAGCAATTTTTATCGCCGCCGCTATGCGCGGGTATCCAACTAGTATAGCATAAATCACTCACAATTTGCAGATGATACGATACTGTTTTTATATCCTTCAACCGGTGAAATTAATAAAGTAGGTGTTTTGGTTGACTTGTTCTCTCAAATGTTGAGACTTAAAGTTAGCCTTTCAAAAACCGCTCTTTATGGAATTAACATTGATCAGACACAACTGCAACAATATGCTCAATTGATGGGTTGCTGTGTTGGGAACTTCCTGTTTGAATATTTGGGAGTTCCTATAGGAATTAATCCAAGACGTATCAGTGCTTGGCATAAGGTGATTAATAAATTCAAGCTGAAACTAACTGGATGGAGAGGAAGGTGCCTTTCAATGGCTGGTCGGATCGTGTTACTAAACGCGATTTTAAACATCTTACCGATACATTACATGAGCCTTTTTAAAGCACCAGTAACAGTAATCAAACAATTAGAAAGGTTGCGAAGGCAATTTTTATGGGGGGAAGCTCCAGAAAGAAGAAGCTACATCTAGTCGCTTGGAGCATCGTTTGTAAGCTGAAGGAGCTTGGAGGCCTTGGAGTTGTACCCCTTCACTTAAAGAACTTTGCACTTTTGGCTTCTTGGTGGGCTAAATTTAATGGAAACAAATCCTCCCTTTGGAAACTTATGATCTAAAAGAAATATTACAGAATCTTTATGTCGAAGCTAACAGACTTCCATTCCATCCCGTCACACTCACGGGCCTCCTCTGTGTGGAAGAACATCATTAACATTCAAAGTGAAAACAATATCCTCCAAGTCCTTGGGCCACAAGCTTGGAAATGGAAAGTTGGAGGAGGACTTCAAACATCTTTCTCGAATGATTGGTGGATCGGGCACGCTAGGTTACGTCACTGTTTTGTTCACTTACATTTTCTTTCGACTAAGCCTTTTGGAAGATCTGTGAGTTTTACACAAATAACAATGATGGCTCCTTTTCGTGGGATTTTAGTTTCACCATACCACTACTCCCCTACGAATCAACACAACTCCAACAAATGCTCTTATTATTAGCACATATCATGATTGTTCCTCACAAGGACGGTTATATTCAATGGGTTTCGGGCAACAAAGGTCAAATTACGGTTCGTGCCGCCACTAGGATGATGATTTCCCTTCCTAACGATTGTCTACCATTATGGGCAAGATTTTGTTGGTTTAAACATATTCCTCCTAAATTTCAGTGTTTTTAATGGCTTGCCCTACTTGATGCCATTCAGGTGAAAGGCGTGCTTTTACACCGTCATGTCCCGATGGATCCGGGCGAAGATTTATGTTTATGGTGCAATGAGCATGTTGAATCTATTTCTCATTTGCTTCTACATTGTCAGTGGATAAATGGATTAGTTAAAAGTCCTTTTCTCTGGTGGGGTGGGGAATGAGGTTACTGCCTGAATCTTTCACTTTGTTCCTTAGAGATAAGAACGAAGAATGAGCATCGGCTTAGCAAGGATGGAAGCTCATTGGACCATGGCTCAATCGGGTATGTGTGGCTTGCAAGGAATCAATTTAGTCTTCAATAACAAGGATACATTTGGTCGGAGCGCATAGTAAACAAAGATCAAGCACAAAAGGTTTCAATTGGGCAGTGGATTCCAAACGTGTTCTCCCAACGATTTTCATAATGTGGATGAGTCAACCACCTGCTCATTTTTGTCCAAGCTACAATATTTAGACATCTTTTATGTTTTCTAAATTTTATGATATGTATTGGTTGGTTGAGATCTCGCTTCAATTGGGTTTGTCATTTGAACCGAGATCTTCTCACAAGAATTGTTTACGTTTATTTCAACGGTCACGTTGAAATTAATAGATATCTCTTTTGCCAAAAAAAGTGAATGAATTGATTTAACCTTCATTGTATCTTAGTTCTCCAAGATCTTTGATGAGAAAATTAGTTTTCAGGAACTGTTTGACTTGGTTGATTTCATTTTCATTGCTTCCAGTAATGACTATGTCATCAACATATACCAGAAGAGCAAGAAAAGATTTGTTTCGGTCTTTGTAAACAATGAGTAATCACACTTTCTTTGTTTGAAGCCATGTTTTAGTAAGGTGTTGCATAACTTGGCATTCCTTTGTCTTGGGGCTTGTTTGAGCCCATAAAGAGATTTTTTCAGTTTACACACTCTTTTGTCATTGACAGAGAAGTAGCCAGGAGGGAGAGTCATATAGACCTCCTCGGTTAAGGTTCCATAAAGGAATGCATTATTAACATTCGACTGAAATAATTTCCACCCTTTGTTAACCGTAAGATTAATGAGGCATCTCACAGTAATAGTTTTGACAACAGGTGAGAATGTCTCATCATAGTCAATACCTTCCCTTTAGTTGTAGCATTTGGCAACCAACCTAGCTTTAAATCTTTCGATCTCTCCAGTGGACTTATATTTAGTTTTGTATATCCATTTGCACCCAATAGGTTTTCTGCCAGGAGGCAGGTTAGTAATGTCCCATGTTTCATTTCTGTGAAGAGCTTCCATTTCTTCATTCATTGCTACAACCCAATCCTTGTTGGTACAGGCTTCATAGAAGCTTTTTGTTAAATATGTTTATTTAGGTTGATGAGAAACAAAACTATTTCTTTGCTTAGTTGAGTAATTGACATGTTTGTCATCTTATACCTATACTTCCTATCTATTACAAAAGTCGAGTGCTTTGAAGGAACTTTGAGTTCTTGAAATTTTTCTAAGATTAGGTTGACACTATTGTCATAGTGATGTAAAATTATCCCAAAGAGGAGGTTTGTGCCACTAAAATGTCATCATAAGAATGTGGTAGACCAGCTCTCTGTTGATTGCATCATGGAAGTCACTCAAGTAAATGAATCACTATCACTGCAATCCATCCTCTAAGCCTTAGGAATCAGAAGAGTGCCACTATCATCTTGAACAAAGTCTCTGCGGTCATCATTGGACAAGGTCTATGTAGGTTTTTTGACCGGAGAAGTAAGGGGTATCAAAAAAAATATAAAAATATTCACTTAGCATCAACTAAGTAGGTGTTACCTGTTTTTCAGTTTGTTTTTTTTTTTCTTTTCAAAGGGAAAATATTTTCATAAAATTTTACATCTCTTGAAAAGAACATGTTTTTATTTTCTAAACTATACAGTTTATACCCCTTTTTGATTTGAATATCCTACAAAGACACATTTTTTAGATCTTTTGAAAACTTGTCATTATTGTTTAAAATAGTTGCAAAGCAGAGACAACCAAAGGATCTTAGATGGTCAATGTTTGGTTTTTTTTCTAAACACCAGCCCCCAACTCATAAGAGACAAGCTATAGAATCGCCTTTTAACACAAGAAAGTGTCAGACGTACATGATAATTATGTGTAGTGACACAACATTCACGCCATAGGTAAAGAGGAATTCCCCCTGGAACAGAAGAGATCGAGCAACATTAAAAGGTGTCTATGTTTTCCTCTCATCCAACGTCATTTTGCTGATGAGTAAAAGCACAATTGTTTGTGTAGAATTCCATGTTGTTTAAAAAATAAGTTCATGTTATTGTTTTTAAAAGTTCACAGTACCATTATAGTTATCGCTTCTGAAATCTTGACTCTTTTGTAAACTGATTTTTTAAGTAAATTATAGAACTCAATATGACATTTTATGTGACTCATCTGTTCCTTGTACCCCATACTTCTCTATGAATAATTATCTATAACATTAAGAATAACTTGTACCCTTCTCCACGTGTGATTTTGTATGGTCCCCAAACATTCAAGTGAACAACATCTCCCAAATTAGTGGTTTTGCGGTCACTAATAAGGAATGGTTCTCTTGTCTGTTTGGCTTAATGACAGATGTCACAAGGAGCAGAGTCACCATTACCTCTAATGTCAATTCTATCTTTTAAGGCTTTTAAGACTTGGCCACATGGATGTCCAAGCCTATTGTGCCATAATGTGTTTGAATGACAAACCATGTTGTTGCATTTTATAAAGGTTCAAGGTTTATTGAAATCAAGAAAGTACAAACCTCTATGTTGACTACCAGTCCCCAGAGTTTTCTTCAGGTGTAAGTCCTGAATGTAACATTTAAATTCATCAAATCCAATAAATAACTTGCTATCTCTAGCAAGTTTATGGACTGATAAGAGGTTGACAGTGTACTTTGGAACATAAAGCACGTCATAAAGAGTGATTTTTCACTTAATTTTAGGTTTCTAACTTTTTTGATGAAAGCAGTTATTCCATTAGGGTGATCAATTTGAAGATTAAGATCAGATATGTCAACCACATTTTCAAGTTTGTCTAAAGAGGTCACCATGTGTTGGTTGGCTCCAGAGTCAATGATCCAACCTTTATTAGTCTTATAAACCTTGAAAAATGTTTTTGAGTTAGAGCAGTACAAAGTACCTGCCATGTTGGCATGAACATTGTTGTGAGGTTTTGAATTCAACATATTGATTGTTGTTGAATCTGATCACTAGTAAGAGATGGAGCAGTAGAGGTAGGAATTTCTGCAGTGTTGGTGGAGCTATTGTTCAAGGAAAAACTCCTTTGATTGTTATTGTTCCTATTATTAGCCCATTTCTTTTTTATATGTTCAGGATAACCAACAATTTTGTAGCATTTTTCTATGGTATGACCTGTAAGACCACAATTGGGGTTAGTGCATACAAGATTGGGGTTTTTAGCATCTGAGTTCTTTTTGAAGTTATTGTTATTATGAACTTTTACAGCAAAGACAGATGCCTGAGCTTTGTTGTTTCCAGATGATGATGAAGAGGACCTCTATGAGATTCTTCTCTAGAGATTATAGAGAAAGTTGTTTTCACATCAGGATATAATCCTCGTTAGCAGACTGCTTCTGATGGGTTATACCATCATCAGCCCGTGAGGAAATTGCTTAACTTTATTAGGTCAGGGTGTGTTTTTAAAGCCTTTTTGAGCAGCACAAGAACATGCATGCCAGTTAGTGATGCATCAAATAGCCTCCACAAACCATTAAGGTATGATAGTAATTCAGAGACATGATCCTCATTTTGATTTAGTGAGTTTTCTTTTGATGGTGTAAATTGAAAGTTTCAGATCCATTTAATTTGCCATACGTTTCTTTTAATTCATCCCAGACTTCTTTAGGACTAGTGGAAAAACATTGACCAAGATATAGATCTTGGGAGATGGACCCGAGAATCCAAGAAAGGACAACATAATTGCATAAGTCCCATTGGTTGGCTAAGGATTTTTCAGTTGGTTTTTTACAACCCCCATTTATAAATCCAATTTTCTTTTTTGTTTGCAAAGCAAGAGTCATAGCACAATTCCATATGTTGTAATTTTCTGTTCCTTTTAGTTTTATACTTATGAAATTGGTAATACTTGAGTCATTGGGATGAAGATAAAGCTCATCCCTGTAAATTAGCTTACTTGTTTCAGTCGTATTAGAAATAACACCACCAGAACCACTAGGATTATCACCCTCAACCATGAGAGCAGATTTCGAATTAAGGATATAAAACGACAGATAAGAAAACAAACTTATAGTTTTGATAAAAGATAAGACGAAGCAAACTGATAATTAACTTCTTTTTTTGGTTATTTTTTTTATTTAAGATATAAATAAGCACATAAGCAGATAAGGAAACATCAATATACCACACAAATTACCAGGCAAACAATTAGGTAGCAATACTTGAAAAAAATAAAAGATTGTCATGATCCTACCAAGATCAGGTGAGTGTGAGACTAAACCTATAACGCAGAGGAATAGTGATTGGAAGGATGGCCTAATCGTGGCACCGTCAATGAACGTCCGATTAAAACCCCCAAAACCTTAGGGTTTAGGTTAAAAAACCAATTCAGATCTTACCACACCAAACCCAATCTTGAATCAAATCAAGAACGCCTTAAATCGTGAAACCCCCAAATTACTCGAAACCCTAATTTCAATTTTGAAATTGGATTTCGAACAACGAGCAACGAGATGATAGTAATCACAACCTTGGCTCCGATACCATAAAGAATATCAGAGATTAAGCAACATACATAACCAGATTAGGTGATCAGGAAGAACAAAGGCAATGGAAATAAGTCGTGACTAAACGTTTTATTATAACCGAATGTTTACAATGTACAATGATTGACAATGTGACAATCACTGTTGAGATAAAAGCACAAACGATTGAATACACAAATGATAAGATATATGTATTAAAATGGGATATTGAGACAATTATGTCTGTTATGTGTGCTAAACCTACAGGGATAAGAACTATATATAAGCTATAGGGTTGCTCTAATTTACAGCTCTAGTCTTCCAAAGTCTAGAATTCATAGCTATGCCCCTTCCATCTTTTGTTTGCGAGAAGACCACAATAAGACCTGAAACAATGTTAATCACACAATAAGCCCTTGAATATATAAGAGAGTTTAACACTTAGATTGCTAGGATACATAATTTAATACACCCCTTTAATTTAAGTGTTAAACAGATCTATCATCTTTAGACCTTTTAAAAGCTGATTGTGTTGGTCTACCGAAAGACCTTTTGTAAAAATGTCTGCAAGTTGTTTTACTAACTCAATTTTTAAAGGTTTGATGATGCCACTCACAATTTTTTCCCTGATAAAGTGAAGATCAATTTCAATGTGTTTGGTTCTTTCATGAAAACAGGGTTTGAAGCAATCTGAATGACAGCTTTGTTATCATAATATAAAGACACACAGGTCCTTAAACAAGTTTAGAACCTACATAACTTCACACGTGACAGATGCCAAGGCTCTGTATTCAGCTTCGGCAGATGATCTAGACATAACAGATTGTTTTTTTGCTTTTCCAAGAAATGGCTGAATTCCTCATGAACACAATGAAGCCGGTCACAGACCTCCTAGTGGCTCTACATTTGGCCCAGTCAGAGTCTAAAAAACCTTTAAGGTTAAAGTTTTCCTATTTTGAAATGAAAATTCCCTTCCCAGGAGAATTCTTAAGATATTTAAGATTTCTAAATGCAAGTTTTAAGTGGGAATTCAAAGGAGAGTGCATAAATTGACTAAGGCAGTGAACCGCATAGGCAATGTCAGGTCTCGTATGAGTAAGGTAGATGAGTTTCCTAAGAAACTTTTGATATTCAGTAATGTTGTTGATTGGTTTATCATTTTTATTCATGGGTTAATCTGTCACAATGTGTTTTGACTCGATAGGTGTCTTGTAAGGTTTGCAGGCCAGAAGCCCATATTCAGATAAGAGCTCAAGACAATATTTTCTTTGAGACATGCAAATTCCATCATTGGTTTTTAGAACTTAAATTCCCAAAAAATATTTTAGTTCTCCAAGATCTTTGATGAGAAAATTAGTTTTCGGGAACTGAATGACTTGGTTGATTTCATTTCCATTGCTTCCGGTAATGACTACGTCATCAACATATACCAGAATAGCAAGAAAAGATTTGTTTATGGTCTTTGTAAACAGTGAGTAATCACACTTGCTTTGTTTGAAGCCATGTTTTAGTAAGGTGTTGCATAACTTGGCATTCCATTGTCTTGGGGCTTGTTTGAGCCCATAAAGATATTTTTTCAGTTTACACACTCTCTTGTCATTGACAGAGAAGTAGCCAGGAGGGAGAGTCATATAGACCTCCGGTGGACTAATATTTAGTTTTGTATATCCATTTGCACCCAATAGGTTTTCTTCCAGGAGGCAGGTTAGTAATGTCCCATGTTTCATTTATGTGAAGAGCTCTCATTTCTTCATTCATTGCTACAACCCAATCCTTGTTGGTACAGGCTTCATGGAAGCTTTTTTGTTCAATATTTTTATTTAGGTTTGTTGAGAAACAATAATTTTCTTTACTTAGGTTGGAGTAATTGACATGTTTGTCAATGTTATACCTAACCTTCCCATCTATTATAAAATCTGAGAGCTTTAAAGGAAGCTTTGAGGTTCTTGAAGATTTTCTAAGATTTGGTTGATCACTGTTGACATTAGTGATGTTAAAGTTGTCCTTAGAAGTGGAGGTTTGTTCCACTGTAATGTCATCATAAGATGTGGTGACCATCTCTCTGTTGATTGCATCAGGGAAGTCACCAAGTGAAGTGGAATCACTATCACTTGCATCTTCCTCTAAGCCTCTAGAAGCAGAAGAGTTGCCACTATCATCTTGAGACAAAGTCTCTGCGTCATCATTGGACAGTGGTTCTGTAGGTTTTTTGACCAGAAAGTAAAGGGTATCAAAAAAATTTTAAAAATTAATTTCACCAGCATCAACAGAAGTGGTGTGACCTGTTTCAGATTGTTTTTTCAATTTTAAAGGGAAAATATTTTCATAAAATTTTACATCTCTTGAAAAGAACATGTTTTTATTTTCTAAACTATACAGTTTATACCTTTTTTTATTTTAATATCCTACAAAGACACATTTTCAGATCTTTTTGAAAACTTGTCATTATTGTTTAAAATTGTTGCAAAGCAGAGACAACCAAAGGATCTTAGATGGTCAATGTTTGGTTTTTTTCTAAACACCAACTCATAAGGAGACAAGCCTTTTAACACAAAAGAGGGAAGTCTATTGATAAGGTATGTTGCAGTGAGCACACATTCACTCCATAGGTAAAGAGGAATTCCCCCTGAAACAGAAGAGACCGAGCAACATTAAAAAGGTGTATATGTTTCCTCTCAGGAACATCATTTTGCTAAGGAGTATAAACACAAGTTGTTTGGTGTAAGATTCCATGTTGTTTAAAAAATATGTTCATGTTATTGTTTAAAAATTCAGTACCATTATCGCTTCTGAAAATCTTGACTCTTTTGTTAAACTGATTTTTTAAGTAATTATAGAACTCAATGACATTTGATGTGACTTCATCTTTTCCTTTTAAGAGATATAACCATAATGCTCTAGAATAATCATCCACAACAGTTAAGAAGTACTTCTACCCTTCTCTGCTTGTGATTTTGTATGGTCCCCAAACATCAAGGTGAACAACATCTCCCAAATTAGTGGTTTTGTGGTCACTAATAGGGAATGGTTCTTTTGTCTGTTTGGCTTGATGACAGATGTCACAAGGAGCAGAGTCACCATTACCTCTAATGCCAATTCTATCTTTTAAGGCTTTTAAGACTTGGCCACATGGATGTCCAAGCCTATTGTGCCATAATGTGTTTGAATGACAAACCATGTTGTTGCATTTTATAAAGGTTTCAGGTTTATTGAAATCTAGAAAGTACAAACCTCCATGTTGACTACTAGTCCATAGAGTTTTCTTCAGGTGTAAGTCCTGAATTTAACATTTAAATTCATCAAATCCAATAAATAACTTGCTATCTTTAGCAAGTTTATAGATTGATAAGAGGTTGACAGTGTACTCTAGAACATAAAGCACATCATAAAGAGTGATTTTTTCACTTAATTTTAGGTTTCTAACTTTTTTGATGAAAGCAGTTGTTCCATTAGGGTGATCAATTTAAAGATTAAGATTAGATATGTCAACCACATTTTCAAGTTTGTCTAAAGAGGTCACCATGTGTTGGTTGGATCCAAAGTCAATGATCCAACCTTTATCAGTCTTATAAACCTTAAAAAGGTTTTTAAGTTAGAGCAGTACAAAGTACCTGCCATGTTGGCATGGACATTGCTGTAAGGTTTTGAATTCAACATATTGATTAGTTGTTGAATCTGATCACTAGTAAGAGATGTAGCTGTAGAGGTAGGAACTTTTGTAGTGTTGGTGGAGCTATTGTTCGAGGAAAAGCTCCTTTGATTGTTATTGTTTCCATTATTAGCCCATTTCTTTTTTATATGTTCAGGATAACCAACAATTTTGTAGCATTTTTCTATGGTATGACCTGTGAGACCACAATTGGGGTTGGTGCATACAAGATTGGGGTTTTTAGCATCTGAGTTCTTTTTGAAGTTATTGTTATTATGAACTTTTACAGCAAAGACAGATGCCTGAGCTTTGTTGTTTCCAGAGGATGATGAGGAGGAGCCTCTATGAGATTCTTCTCTAGAGATTATAGAGAAAGCAGTTTTCACATCAGGGATAGGATCTCTCGTTAGCAGACTGCTTCTGATGGGTTAATACACATCATCAAGCCCCGTGAGGAATTGCATTAACTTTATTAGGTCAGTGTGTGTTTTGAAAGCCTTTTGAGCAGCACAAGAGCATGCAGGCAGTTTAGTGATGGCATCAAATTGCCTCCACAAACCATTAAGGGTATGATAGTAATCAGAGACATGAGTCCCATTTTGCTTTAGTGAATTTATTTGATGGTGTAAATTGAAAGTTTCAGATCCATTTAATTTGCCATACGTTTCTTTTAATTCATCCCAGACTTCTTTAGGACTAGTGGAAAAACATTGACCAAGATATAGATCTTGGGAGATGGACCCGAGAATCCAAGAAAGGACAACATAATTGCATAAGTCCCATTGGTTGGCTAAGGATTTTTCAGTTGGTTTTTTACAACCCCCATTTATAAATCCAATTTTCTTTTTTGTTTGCAAAGCAAGAGTCATAGCACAATTCCATATGTTGTAATTTTCTGTTCCTTTTAGTTTTATACTTATGAAATTGGTAATACTTGAGTCATTGGGATGAAGATAAAGCTCATCCCTGTAAATTAGCTTACTTGTTTCAGTCGTATTAGAAATAACACCACCAGAACCACTAGGATTATCACCCTCAACCATGAGAACAGATTTCAAATTAAGGATATAAAACCACATATAAGAAAACAAACTTATAGTTTTGATTAAAGATAAGACGAAGCAAACTGATGATTAACTTTTTTTTGGTTATTTTTTTATTTAAGATATGAATAAGCACATAAGCAGATATGAATAAGCAGATAAGCAAACATCAATATACTACACAAATTACCAGGCAAACAATTAGGTAGCTATACTTGAAAAAAAATAAAAGATTGTCCTGATCCTACCAAGATCAGGTGAGTGTGAGACTAGACCTATAACGCAGCGAAATAGTGATTGGAAGGATGGCCTGATCGTGGCACTGTCAATTGAACCGTCAATCAAAAACCCCAAAACCTTAGGGTTTAGGTTAAAAAAACCAATTCAGATCTTACCACACCAAACCCAATCTTGAATCAAATTAAGAACGCCTTAAATCGTAAAACCCCCAAATTACTCGAAACCCTAATTTCAATTTTGAAATGCGATTTTAAACAACGAGCAACGAGATGATAGTAATCACAACCTTGGCTCCGATACCATAAAGAATATCAGAGATTAAGCAACATACATAACCAGATTAGGTGATCAGGAAGAACAAAGGCAATGGAAATAAGTCGTGACTAAACGTTTTATTATAACCGAATGTTTACAATGTACAATGATTGACAATGTGACAATCACTGTTGAGATAAAAGAACAAACGATTGAATACACAAATGATAAGATATGTGTATTAAAATGGGATATTGAGACAATTGTGTCTGTTATGTGTGCTAACCCTACATGGATAATAACTATATATAAGCTACAGGGTTGCTTCAATTTACAGCTCTAGTCCTCCAAAGTACAGACTTCATAGCTATGCCCCTTCCATCTTTTGTTTGAGAGAAAACCACAATAAGACCTGAAACAATGCTAAGTACACAATAAGCCCTTGAATATTTAAGAGAGTTTAACACTTAGATTGCTAGGATACATAGTTTAATAGGTCTGTTTGCAGATGGTTCGTGGATCTTGGAGACATGGGTAATGTGTTCTTACAACATTATAGTGCTGCAATGGTCAAAATATTAAGGATATAATGGGTAAGAATGGGCTGATGGTTACGCAGCAACCACATTTATGATGTCTCTTGGATCAATTTATATTAAAGTTAGCCGTGAAGGCTATTTGGAAGACGCTACTAAAATAAACTGCATGGCAATGCTTATCATCAATGTTTAAGAGTTAATACATATTTTGTGTTAGCTATTGATGATTCATTTTTAGGAGCTGCTGTAACCATCTTGATGGCTCAGAGTTAGGAAGTTGCTTTTGCTTCTTTCTTTGGTTGTCATAAGAATGGTGCGTTATTCTTATGTCGTTTTTTGATTTTTGCACTGTGGTGCGTTGTAACACCCCCATTTTTATAATATAGCAGCGGAATCTAATCTGGGGTATTACTTCATAGTATAACAGTCACAATCATAGAAAATGACTCAAAAGAGACATTTTTAAAAGATACGTTATCAATCATTTAAAATCAGAGATTTACAAAGGCAGGTCCTAAAATCTAGAAACATAAAATGTGAATGATAACAGGTTTTAGCCATCTTCAAGTCAATGCCACTCCATGCCATAAGTTGCTTAATTACCTGAGATAAACATGCATAAAAAGGGTCAACACAAAGGTTGAGTGAAATTTATAGGTTTGAAATGTAATAGTTGAATACAAGTTCAGTAGTAATGAAAATATTTGCTTTGCAGGTACAATTATCATGAAAAACATTTATGGAAAATAGTATTATTATGGAGAATAGTTGAATACAAGTTTAATGGTAAGTGGATTACGTTGTTATACACCCGTTATTGGTAATAATTGCAACGAATATAATTATCATGGAAAATTGTAACATTATTATTGCATCTAAGCTCATGAACCACATATTTAACATAATTGAACCGGGAACCTTTACTAAAAGATATACTAGGAGTCACTATCAAAGAGCTATTGAAGAGATATTGGGAGATACTACCCAAAGAGATATTGAAGAGATATTGGGAGATACTACCCAAAGAGATATTGAAGAGATATTGGGAGATACTACCCAAAGAGATATTTCCATGTACTTAGGCAATAATATATCATGATAGCATATAGTTTAGAAAACACTTGTATTCATGGTTTATAGCAGGTATTACAGGTTTATAAAGTATTTAAAAGATTGAAATGTGAGGTTATGAACTCATTAAGTCTTTGAAAAGTAATCACATTGTTATAAGATAAACGAGTATGTAAAAGAGTTTGTAACAAGCATGTATCCCCCTCGCGGGTTTATAAAACATGTAAATAAGTAAAGGCGAGGTTATGAACTTCACCTGATAGGTAGTTGTAATAAATATTCCAAAATGAAAGCTGATGACCTTATCGCAATCTTAACAGGGAAGGTTGATATAACAAAATGATAGTAAACAACCACGTCACATAACCTAAGTAGATATGTCAAGTCTTAGGAAGATTGTACTCTAGAACTTTGGTTCTAAGAGTTTAATATTGTTATGAGTTTGATTGGAGATTTTGGAATTATTGTATCACCGTTCGGGCCATCATATTTCAGAAGTCATTCAGTAAACGTTTGAGGAGCTAGGGCACTTTAAATCGTAAACCCAACAACTCAGTCAGAACGTAATACCAAGATGAAACCCCTTAATATGAAGCTCCCTAGTATTGTGGTACGATATAGATTCGGGATAGGATTTTTAAAAGCACATCGATGATAAATTTTATAATAGTTATAACATAATCGGTTTTAAGCGTTTTGCTCAATAACTGGAAATGATAAGCACGTCAAGCGTTAATTAAAGTTATGTGTTATAAGTTTTTGAACACATTTCTACACTTTTTCAAAATGTTACATTTTAGACCCATAAGAATGAAAAATGGTAAAATATATCCTTGGAGTTTGCACTTTTACGAGTTTGGTCCTTCTAGTTTAAAAGACATACAAAGTAAACCTTGTACTTTGGAAAGTGACATAATAGACCCCTATAGTTATAACTTTAGAAATATGGCAAAAATAGTCCTTTTAGTTATAAGTTTCAGAAAGTTATGATATATACCCCTTGCATGGAATACTTTTGCAAAACAAGCCCAAAATGCCATGCAAGCTTATTTTAATTTTCTAAATGATATTTTCAGGTAATAGCTTGTTAATATAAGCTAAAATATGAAGATTTAACGTAACGATTCGTTAAGCTAGAAACCAAAACAGATCGAATTAGGGTTTTTAAACGAAAACACATAGGTTTTTAATCTAAATTCTTTCAAAAATCAATAAAGTTGTTATATTAACATTAGTAAAGCATGTTGGGATAGATTATAACAACATTTAGCCATTATAACTTTTTAGATTAATGAAAAACACAAAATTAGGGTTTAGGGTGTACGGTTTTCGATCAAAATGGAAAATGAGCATGAATTGAGTTATAAAACTTTAACAAGAGTATATTTAGGATCATATGAACATTATAAGAGTATAGGATCAGCTATAAAGATCATAGAACCTGGGTTTGAGCTTATAGCTTAGAAAGGGGTCGAAATCGGAACTTTTAGCTTCGTACGCCTAGAATAACGACTCCGGGGCTTCGTTTCTTGATTTATTTTGCTTCACTTCTAACCTTAAGACTTCTTACGACCTCTTAAGAACTTCTTTGATCAAAGATATGTTGCTATGATGGGTTATAGAAGAAGAAGTGTGGGATGAGTAAAATGAAGGCATGGTACCCCATTTTTATACTCGTTTAGAGTCTTGGAGGCCAAGGAGACTTGGTGCTCAATCCTTAGACATGTGGAACAGCTACATGGAGTTATGGAAGAGCTATGAAGTGATTTGTCAAAGCTAGAAACTAGCTTGAAGTGTTCTTTGTGTCTTTGTGGTGTCGCAGGTAGAAAGAGAGACAAAGAGGTGATGTGGTTGTTTTTCTAGCCAAGGAATGCATCAAGTAGCTTTGTAAGCTGCTTAGAATAGAAGTAGGAGGGTCATCAAGGTGCTTGAGTGCAAGAGTAACTTTCAAAATGGGTCAAAATGCAAAGAATAGGGTCGCGGGTTGGTTAGGGCTCGAACTAGGGTTTTCTTGGTTATTTTTCAAGTGCATTTGATTAGTAATGATAAATTAAGGATCAAAAGACTTGTATTAAAGATTATTAACAAGAATTGATAGGTGGTTCGGTTTTAAAATGGGTGAAAATGAGCAAACGGGTCGAATTTTCATATTAGGGCACGGTTAGGGTTTCTTGGATTTAATCCGCATACATTTGAAGTAAAATGATGAAATGATGATAGAATATGATTGATAATGTTGTAAATTAAGTTATTACAACTTATTTGAGTGTTGGTTGAGGTTTAAAACGGATAAATATCAATAAACGGGTCACGGTTTACTATTTAGCTCGGGTTAGGGTTTCTAACTTGGATTTTTTGTAATTTCATGAAATGAGAATGAATATAGAATGTGAATGAAGTGCATGGCTTTCTTGTAATTTGTACTTGAAGAATTGTACAAGTTTCTTAGGAAAATGGAGGTAAAACGGCTATTTTGGATATCGTGCATTAATGACTTGTACATTAAGCTTTAAAGGACTTGTACCTTATTTTGGAGGGAAATTATATTCAAATGAGATGTTATATTACTTGTACATATACTTTAGTAGCTTGTGAATTCACTTTAGATCTTAACTTCTCATGACATTAGGGTTTTAGAGGTATACGATAACGGTTTAAAGCCTGACTTGATATAATGTTGCAAATAGTACATTATATGAGTAATGTATGATGTTAAGATATTGACTTGACATGTTTTGATGTTTGCTTGATATATATGTAGATAGGATTGTCATAGATAGGTTGCGTGAGCTCATTAACTTTAGTTATGCAAGTTGCGTTGCATATTGAGATATTCATAATAAAATAGGTTGATTTTGCATTGATGAAAATTTCGGTTTGTTATATGCGTTCTTGTTGTGCATATGTAACAGGCTGGGTTGCAGAACTTCATCTACACCTTTTGTACTTAAACATTTTTTTGGTGTAATACAATTTACTGGGGAAACCCTTTACCTAAAAAAAATCATAAAGCATCCATATCATTGTCTGTCATATACCTGAGTGATTTTCATACTACGGGACGTTCCCTATCTGGTGCTAACGTATAGTTGATTTTGTGAGATTGAATATCCTGTGAATCATCACCTTAATTGCCATTTTTAATAGGTTTAACCTTAATCCATGACCCTTCGATAATTCCACCTCAAACTAAACTTCCAGTGATGACTTCCTAAACAAATACCGACAGCTGCCCTATTGAGAAAACCATTAACCCTTGTTAATAACCCTGACAAAAATATCGACTAAACTAAAATAACTGTGTGTGCAAAACACTTCAAGCTTCGATGAATCCAAACTCTTAAAATCGATAAATTCGTAGATTAAACCCTTCACAAAAACAACAAATACCCATGGAATCTTGAAACGTAATTCCCATTTACAATGAAAACTTTGTAGAGGTAATCCTTAGTGACACTGAAACTTGAAACCCAAGTAACAAGCTAGTCGACCAAACCCTTGATGACGAAGTTCCCGAGCATATGGTTGGTGAAACCTTTGAAGCTGCTTATGAGGAAGGACATAATTCCTAGAAAACTTCAAGTGAACAAGGTTAGTGTTTGTATTTGCGTTGGTTTTTGTTCTTGGTTACTATTGAAGAAGAAAAGAGTGGAAACATTGCAAAGTCAATATGTCATCTTTTTGGTTTTAAATCATAACTAAAAACCTTTAACAAAATTGATCAAAAAAACCCCATAAAACCCTTTGATGACACCCTTTCTTAAACAGATCAAAATTCGCCACCAAGTAACCTCTTTTAAGCCGAAACCTTGAAATTGAAACCCTTGCAAAGCCTTGTCATCTTTAAAGCTCAAAACCGAAACTACATAAAAATCTTTGTCACCATGAAGTCGAAACCCTTGCAAAACCTTCCTACCCTGTTTAAGCTCAAAACCAAAATGATTCCCTATAACCCGAGGAGAATATATCAACCTCCTTGAAAAACAACTTCAAGAACGTTGTTGCCCAAGTAATCTTGACTCGTAAACCTAGAAATCTTAAATTGTAATCTACACAACGATTGCCAAACATTAGCCAAAAACGAGAAAGAACACATCAACCAAATCAACAACTTCGACATGCTATATCTCCTTCGTGGAACCTCCCATGCAAGAATGAGATCCTAGAACTGTGTATATTCGCCCTATGATTCCAATTTAGTAAAAATTTAACGGTTAAGGAACTCATAGTGTCAAATATCCCACGAAGCATAGTAACCAATGAATCAAACACGGTTCAATCATTTCACTTTCTTTGCCTCTCTTAGCGTTAGTTGTGTGATTCCTTTTCCTTCAAATAATGCTCTAATACACATTTTTGGAAGAAATCCAACGAACCGGTTTGAGTAAAGCTTCAATACCCCCCTAGTTATATCCTAACTGTTACACATAAATAAAGAAACACAAACAATATATATTGGTTATGTATGACTCGGATAAAACAATAGTCTTTTAAATTGTAATTCCAAACGAAAGGATTTTAGGTTTTGATCATCAGAGAACTTATGTTTCAAGAGAACTTGCCTCGGGATCTATTTGGTTCTAACTCTTCTTAATAGAAATGAACAATTCATGGTAATGGTCAAAAACTATCCAGGGCGGATCTACACATTGGCTATGTATAGCACTTGCCACACATAGTTGTCGTTGACAAAGAGTAATTAACTTGTAAAAATCTCTGATTTTTAAAAGTGCTACACCCACTTTTTGGAGAAGTATGGTTGTGAAACTTGTTTGAAAGAAAAAGAAAGAAGGCAGAATGTTGAAGATGATGAAATGTACTAGTGATGTTTATTAAAATATCTTTGTTGGGTTTTTGTCTTCTAGTTAAACCTTTATCATTTGTATCGATTGGTTAATTTAACGAGTATTAATGTATATGTGTAGAGGGATGGGCCATATAGTCAAGGGATCGGTTCTTGTAAAATAGCATCTTAAACTAAAATAAGTAAGATACCACTATAACTTGACACTTGTCCAACTATTTAAGGGTAATTAAGTCTTTCTGTACTTCAACTTATCCCTGCATCATTTTAGGAGACTATTTTTTCCACTTTTAAGATTATTAATATAAATATTTTATTTTCCCATTATGACGTTGATAATATAGATTCGCAATCCATATGCAAATTATTTTAGTTACTCTCATAAACATCAATTTGCATCATAATTTTGATCCTTCAACAATATAAAATAGTAAACAAATGAACAAGCTTAATTCATCTTATCATCGTCCAAAATAAGATGCATGTTTCTTTTTATAAAAAATATCAAATGCATGCATCCAAACAGGAGATTGCTAATCACATCTTGATGCAAACATAAAGACAACACCGTAGTAAGAAAAAACGATCATTGCCGCCATCGATACCGGCATCATTATCAGTGATTTGTGCATCGTGATCATTACTAATCATCCACATATACGTTACAGATATCATCATCGATCTTCGTTACAGACTTAAACATGATAATCATCATCGTCATTCACACCATCATCAAGTTTATCATCATCATGAACTTCAAACCGGCAATTAAAACCTAACCCCAAACTAGAAAAAGGAATACTTGTAAAACCCGAAAATCACGTCATCATCAAGTTTATTGATGCAACATATACCGAGCATAGATGCATCGTATAACTTATGATGCATGATATAAACTTACACGTTGATAAACATTTGAGCATCGTCATCACCAAATTTGCATCATCATTGAATTTGGATCGTCGAGCTAGAATAAGCAACATCGATCATCATCTTCATTAATTCATTATATGTTTTGCATCTTCTCCGTTTTTGGATCATCATCTTCATTAATTTGGATCGTCGAGCTAGAATAATTTAAACATTTCAACATCATCATCACCTTCGTGTTGGAGCTGAATACAAAAATAAAAGCATGCATAAAAAACAAAACTGATCATTGAATCTACAAAAAAATCATGTCAATCTGCAAACCTAAAATTAAACCCACAAACACCTTGTTGAAAGACAAAAAATCAGATGTTAGAGAACAAGAAATCGCAAGGATGATCACTATCATCATCATTAATCGCTTAAAAAAAAGGATTTTATAATGGAGTTGTTTGAAATAGCCATAAATGTCGCATACATAAAACTGCCGGTAGATTTAATTTCATGTTATAATATAAAGACCAATATACCCTTTTTACACCACATTTCTATATGACTAATTCAATGGAAACTAACAATAACCCTTTTTAGTCACTGAGGTTTAAAGTTTGCAATTTTTGTTTAAAGTGCATCTCTTGAATATACCATATAAATGACCAATATAACCTGAATTATGGGTGTTTATTTGGGTAACTTATGGATCTTAATGTGTTAATTTTGTTAAATTGTTACTTAACCAGCCTATTGTACATGGAACATGTAAATACTAGTGGGCAAGGAGAGTGGGACATTCCTCCATTAGTATTCATCTGGTTGTCTAAGAGACCACTAGTAATTTCACAATTCTTTCGACGAGTATTAGCTACTCTTAAAGTAGAGGTCTAATTTATAATGCAACTTTTTTCAGGTTTCAATGCTGTTGATGGGTGTTTATTTTCTGTGGAGTTGGTCTTATGGCCATCCCTGATTCTGAATCATCCTTATAACTCGCAAAAAACCACGACTTCATTCGAAGTGCTGTCATGCGTCTGTGGTCTCAAAAATTGTCTTGGATCAGAACTGCCTTTATTGTTTCAGATTCCAACTAGATTTCCCTTTTAGCCAAAACTGGGGTGGGTTTGGGGTATCAATTTCCGTTACAATTTTATATTATTTGTCTATCAGATGCTCCGTGACTATTAGTACACCTTAATCATTTTTACCCATATTAAAAATGATATTTTTGTTATTAGATAGTTTTTCAACAATACAAAATATTAATGTTTGTCCTTTGTTTTTGTAACTTCTATTTTTTCCATTCCTTTTGTTATGCAGGTAATTGATTGTTGCTTAGACCCAAGACTTGACATCGAGTGAGACTTGATCGGTATGTTTTCTTTTAAAGTTAGTTACTATGGGTTTAAATTGCTTGTATTGGGCTGAAAGTAATCGCATTTGTTGAAACGGGTCATGTTATGTATACTACTACAGATTTGGGAATAAAGCCCCCTTAATAGAGCCATGTTTTAGAGGAAACCGGGCTCTAATGCTTTGAAAGAGGGTATAGAACCATGTTCCTTTTCACAGAACCGGGCTTTATGTTGCGAAAGGGATAGAGCCATGTTTTCATCCAAGAAACCGGGCTCTATTACTAATATGAAGCCAGGTTTTAGTAACCGGGCTTTATGTTCCATACAATTAAAGCCGTGTTACCTTCTTTAAACTGGGCTCTATTACCCTTCCCAACTCAAAAACACAGGCGGTGAAAATAAAACTTAACAAAAAAACGGGCGCTTTATTTCCCTCCCCCAAATTTTAGAGAAACAAAACCCCAAACTTTCCCCCCATCTACTTTTCACAAACCCTAACTCTCTCTAACCCACTTCACTGCCGCTCACAACAACTTAACCACTGCTACAATTCACTTCACACCCCAACCATCGCACACTAGCGCCGTCATAGGCAACGTTCGTCAATCAACAAAGCCAAGAACACAGACTAATCAAGTTAAGAGGTATCAAATTGCTACAATTCATGTTGTTTTTCAATTAATCTTTTTACTATCTCGTTAATGTTACTGTTAATTTGAATCTTGAATAAGTTATGTATGTCTGTACATTTTTTGTTGAACTTATTGTTTTTTGTTGTTCAATCTATTATTTTTAAGGAAATTTATTGATGTTGTTGTTCAATTTATTGTTTTTATTGAATTTTATTGTCGCTTTTGAATAGCGGTTTGTGACCTGAATATGATGTCATAAATGGGTTTTGTTGTGTGTTCTATATGGTGTCTTAGGTAAACCATTTTTTCCCTCACAAACAGGGCGTTTGTACCTGGTATTTGTTGTTAAAAACATGGGTTTGAGACCTAAATATGCCGTCATGAATGGGTTTTTTTGCGTGTGTTGTATGGTGTCTTTAACAGGCCTCCAAGTCCAACCAAACAAGAAACAAGAAAATTGTGGCGGCAAATACCTCCACCCAAACTGCGACCAAGCAAGCTATGGCAACAAATAAAGAACCTTCCACCCGAAAACAAACATCGCCATCTTTATTTAGACAAGAAGGGTCATCCAACCATATAGCAGCAGCACCGTTGACTAAGAGTGCACGTCCACTCAATTTGGTATGTACATTTATGTGTCTGTATGCTTCGCATGTTCTGGTTTGAGTCTAATTTGCTATTTTATCAATTAGGGCTGCTATCGGGTCGGGTTATCACTTATCAGGTTAATCGGGTCAGTTTGAGTCGGGTTTTGAGTTGTTAAAAACTGACCCGCAACCCAAACCGATAAGAAATCGTTTTTTAGCATTTAAACAGAACTTTAAGTGAAGATTAGTGACAATAATCATATTATATACCATTCTTGTGCAGGCTAGCAAGGAAAACAACAGCTAATTATGAAAATGAACAGCTATCATGGTCAGATACTTAAGAGAGCGTGTGTTCGAAGTACCTATGAACGTTGGATGCGCAACGCAGATCCTACTCGTTCTATACATGCTGATGTCGAGCCTCGTGTTTTTGGACAATCAGAGTCCTTCCAAGTTTCGGTTACCTCAGGGGATCTTATGTTGCTTTTTACGAATGGATTGCTTAGCTCTTCCATCATAACTTTGTTTGCAGCGTAAGTACATACGTGCTTACCAGATCTTATTTGCGTCGTTGGGGATATTTTGTTATTTTACATTTTTGATAATATTGCCATGTTCTCAAGGTCCATACTTAAGATTATGCAGAGCGGTGAACATAGCCAAAATCGAAAAAAATGGAATTTCGATTGAGAAGTAAATCATCTCATCTATACATGTATATTAATTTATATTATTCTTTTTCTGTATAAAAGAGCTATAAAAATGGCTTATATTCTTTTTTAAGTGCAAACCAACAGCGTTCCTGATTGGAGTGGCGGGTAAGCTATGTGATGAAGTGGATGCATCGTTTGTAAACCATCACAACTAGACCGATCATTCTCCAAAACAGGTAAGTATCTTAATAAAAAAGCATTCTATATAGCCAAATATATATGAAACAAGCCAATATATAATCATTTCTTCTTTACCTTCTGCAATATGTCGCCACATAAGGGCTGTTATTCCTCATGTCTTTTTTTGGCATAATATGCGTACAACATAGACTAGTGTCATGATTTCTTTCATTGTTAGTTTTGCCATTATGTAAATGAAAATGTATGATATGTGGGAGATAAGTATCTAGGGGTAGTGAAGGGTATAAAGGGATAAATCGGGTTGTTTGGATTCTGAGTTTAGGGAGCATAAGGCTAGTATTTAGGCGGGTATCCTACATGCTTGATCTATCCAAAACATGTAGTCTGTGTCCTCTGGAGGAGGATCAGGTTTACCTATGTATTGGTTGTCCCCTCAATAGCTTGGTTTGGATGTTGATAACCCAATAAGGTAGTTTTCCTGCTATTACCGTTTTTGAATTGTGTCAAGATAGCTTGTCTTAAAATGCTCATATCAGAAATAAGCATAATATGTCTGCTGATGTTTGCTGCTCCAGTTTATCAGCTATAATTAAGGGATAAAGGCGTGTTTGACGTGGTAGGACAGAAAACATATTAGCTTAGTATACATCGACTTTAAAATCCATTATTTAATGTGATCACCATTCCCTAACATAGTTTGTAAGACTTCATAAGGTAAGTTTCATGTCTGATTGCCTGATTTAGGCTGTTTAATTGTCCAGGTAGTATTCAATTGTTCCAAGACTTGGTTAAATATCATGACGAGGCGAGATAGTCCCTGCTGATGTATCTTCTTCTATCTTCTTCAGGTCTGCTTTTAAAAAATGATCTGTTGATTTAAAACCTTTTAGTTGCAATCAAAACAAACAAACACATTTTAATGGTTCAAAAAAAAAGCCTTAGTTGACTGTACAATAACATTTACAAGGCCGCCTAGATTGCTTTGTTTGCTTATAACAATTGCTTACTAATAAGAGTTGGGTTGATCTTAACATAGAGCTTAATGAATGTTTCTGGTAGTAGTAGCCTTGGAATGACAAAAAGAAAGCCTTTTTACTAACTAATGGGAGTTGGACTGACCATCATGAGCTTCGTCAAATTTTCAGTGTGTCGCATCTTGATCATAACAATCATGTAGGTATTTAGGAAAGGTTGGCATGTTGCCATGTCTTTTTATATATCTCCTTTTCCAACAAAACACTTGTTGTGAAACTGTTTTGATGTTTAACGAATGTTAATGTGAAACTGATCTTTGAGACTTTGATGTTTAATGCATGGTTCTGGCATAATATTCATGGTTATCGTTTTCTTAAAATTTGTTTTTGCTAGGTGTGCTTGTTTGTGGCTTTATAAAATGTTTACGAAAGTTGTATTAAAAACAAAAAAAAAAATAAAAATAATCATAAAGCCATGTTTTTGGTAAGCAAAAAATAAGGGGTCAATGCTATTTAAAAATGTTTTTTTATAATCTACATAAAGAGCTAGCAGGTTTTCAGCTACTAAACCAGGCTCTATAGGGTATTAATAAAAGCCCCGTTTTTTCTAACCGGGCTCTATGACAATTTTATAATCGAGTCCCTCCCCCTTAATTAAGAAGCCCCCAAGGCAAAACGTGCTATAATCATCATTTTACAACCGCCTCATGGCCATTTTTGGAATAGCATTATAATGGTTTTTTGTATAGCTGAAATCGGTTTGGCATGGCCAAAATGGGTCAGTTATGGCCTGCACAATACTAATGTGTGTACAGTTTTTTGGGTTGTATCTTCTAGTTGCGCGCTTTTGTATCATATGATGGAGTAAGAAAGGATAGAGGTGCAACAAGAGTAAGAAATTGATATTTTGAACATTATGAAGACATCTTTAATGTATTGAATTTGTTATTTGAAATATTCGACTGGAACTTTGTATTTTGCAAATGTTTATAAGATATGACATGGTTCTTGGAAGCAAAATTTGTGTTGTGTTGAGGGCAAGATTCTGGTTTGTGTCGTCCGATTATACGTTGCTACCCTATGTCTTTTGGATTACGGATTTATGTCTATCGGCGATACATTTATGCATTTTGGTTACCGGATTTGTTTATTTTAGTGATTTATTAATGGTTTATTGTATCAAATATTAGTTTTTCATATTTATAGATTTTGGATTCCGGAAAATCTCCGATTATAATATGAATACCACGGAATTTAGCCACGTGTTTCTCACGAATTAATCACAAAATTTCCACATCTTTCTGTGGGAAATTTGTGATAAAACAGTAGGAAATTTGTGGCAAAAATTGTTGGTAAAAAATGTGGGAAATCAGTGGGAAAATATTCGTGAGAAATCAGTGGGAAATAACTGTGGGAAATCTGTGGCAAAAATTGTTGGTAAAAAATGTGAGAAATCAGTGGGAAAATTTTTGCGAGAGATCAGTGGGAAATCTATGGTAAAAATGTGAAAAATGGTTGCTAGACAACGTGGGAAATCCGTGGGAAATAGTCAACGTTCCGTGGGAAAATCAGTGGGAAAAAATTTACCCACGAAGGTTTTTGCATCGGAATAATTCCGTGGGAAATCCGTGGATAAGGGCCCTTACCCACGGGATTTCCCACGGATTTTACCGTGGGAAAAACCAGTTTGTGTAGTAGTGAATTCTCGTATAACAATAGCTATCACGCTAGCATAAAGGCCGCACCGTATGAGGCGCTTTATGGCCGAAAGTGCCAATCACTGGTGTGCTGGGCAGAAGTTGGCGAGGCTCAACTTACTGGTCCTAAAATGATCCAGGAAACCACGGAGAAGATCGTCCTGATCAAGCAAAGAATTCAAGCAGCTCAGGATCGACAAAAGAGCTACACTGATTTGAAGCATAAGCCGATGGAATTCAAAGTTGGGGATATGGTTATGCTCAAGGTCTCGCCTTGGAAAGGGGTCATGCGATACATTAAGCGGGGAAAGCTGAACCCGAGGTATGTCGGACCTTTCAAGGTGTTAGCCAAGGTTGGGGATGTTTCCTACACGCTGGAACTTCCCCAAGAATTGAGCAGAGTTTATCATACTTTCCATGTGTCTAATCTGAAGAAATGTTACGCTGATGAACCGTTAGCCATGTCGTTGGAAGGAGTTCGTATTGATGATACGCTCTAGTTTATGGAAGAGCCCGTTGAAATTATGGAACGGGAGATCAAACGATTAAAGCGAAGCCGGATACCATTGGTTAAGATTTGCTGGAACTCTAGGCGGGGCCCTGAGTTTACCTGGGAATGTGAGGATTCGTTCATAAAGAAATACCCACATCTCTACACAAACCGGGCTTCGTCGTCTACTACATGGTCTTAAGCTTTGAGGACAAAGCTCTTTTAACGGGTGGAGACTGTAACATTTCTCATTTTCATATCATTGTACGACTTTATTAATGATCACAATTTATTTTAGTTCGATACGCGTTTACTTTTAATTTTGACTTTTAAGCTAAATCGCGTAGACTAGAAATAATCATTTAACGCAAACGGTCACCAAATAAAATCAAGGTTTTCGTCAAGCAAGTATCAAGTAATTATTAGGAAGATAATTATTGAAATTGCTCATTTTATTTTTATTGGTCACGTAAATGGCTTACGTTTCATAATAAAATACACTTAGACACACCATGGAAATACCTAGACTTACCTAGACTCAAACTAATACCCACTTTTAATGCCTAAACACAAAATTTAATCAAATCTTGTGTTAATACCTAAAGTTAGCCGAGTATGGGTAGGAAAACCCATAAGAAAAATCATCCTTGGTGTTTACTAGCTAAATAAATCTCCTAA
>BQNB010037442.1:9533-49441 GCA_026074375.1 Tanacetum coccineum | reverse complement strand
TAGAAGTCCCTTATGACAACCGCAACACTAGTACTTATGTTGTTTCTACTACCGCTGAACCTGTTACCACTCTTTCTACTACCTTTGTGTCTTTTGGTTTTGTTCCCCCTCTCTCCGTATCTTATTATCAAGTCTTGGACGCGGAATCGCATCATGAAAACCCTCCTACCGGTACTTTTGAGGAGGAGGAGTTAGACATGACCCTGGAGTGAGTTAAGCTTATTTTCTTGGTTAACGATTGTTATGTCCATTTTTGTTTTAGTGCTCTTACCGTGGCCGTGTGTGGCCTTTTTGTGGCGGTGTTTATACTTAAACAGTTTGTATGTTTAGTTATGTTCGTGAAGTAACATTCAACAATTTTTGTATCTTGCTAATGTGTTTTGGTTGCTATCTTTTAATATCACTTTTATATGTTTTGTGATGATAGTCTTAGTAGAATGTTTGCGGGTCATTTTCCTGGTATCGGGCTTGCAATGCCTCTTATGTACTTGAGTTAATTGTCAGGTTACTCATCCTCTTATTATACGGAATAATGTTTATATAGGACCATGTCCCTTTTTGTGTGCATCTTACCACTTTATGTAACATCTCAATAACTTTGCAAAGTAAAAAATAAATAAAGGTTTAAAGTAAAACTTGTAAAGGTAGCTAGGCTTCACTTTTTCATTCATTAAACCTAAAAGACATTACAATAAGAAAATAAATTCAGGTAGTGCTCCTTTTGCCACGTATCTTGCGTGGGTGAGGTGCTTACATTTCATGCACATAACATTTCTTATGGTTGTAAACGTTCCATGTTCTCGAAAGGACGTTCCCATTGCGGTCTCGAAGCTTGTACGCTCCTTTGCCTAAAGCTTTCGTGACTTCATATGGTCCCTCCCATTTTGGTCCGAGCTTACCTCCATCTTCCGCGTGGCTTGCTTTATTGTTTCGGTAGACTAGGTCTCCCGACCTGAAATTTGTGTTACGGACTCTGGCATTGTAGTATTTTTCCATCTTAGCTTTGTTTTTGCTTCCTGGATTGCTGCCTGCTCTCTTCTCTCCTCCAGAAGGTCTAAATTGATTTCCAAGGCCTCATCATTTTTTATCATGTCGACTTCCGCAGTTCTTAAGGTTGGCATGCCAATCTCTACTGGAATCAACGCTTCCGTTCCATACATGAGTGAGAATGGTGTTTCCCTGTTGCTTGATTTGATCATAGTATGGTGTGCCCACAAGACATGTGAAATATCTTCCATCTAATTTTTGCTTCTTTCTTCCAACCGTGCTTTGATTCCTTCACCTAAGCTCCTGTTTGCCCTTTTTACCAAACCATTGGCTTGCGAATGTTTAACGCAAGCAAAGCATTGGCGAATGCATAGCTTTTCACACCAATCTTTGAATGGGTTATCCCTGAACTGCTTTCCGTTGTCAGATATTATTTCCCCTGGCATACCAAACCTGCAAACTATGTTATCCCATACAAACTTCTTAATCTGGGCTCCGGTTATGGCAGCTACATGTTTTGATTCTATCCACTCGGT
The DNA here is from genome assembly GCA_026074375.1 of Tanacetum coccineum. Lineage (NCBI taxonomy): Eukaryota > Viridiplantae > Streptophyta > Magnoliopsida > Asterales > Asteraceae > Tanacetum > Tanacetum coccineum. Next base: position 47,918 of record BQNB010037442.1, on the reverse strand, counting down.
GAAGTAATCAATTGCCACTATCAGGAACTTGACTTTGCCAGGACCTTTCGGGAAAGGTCCGGCTATGTCGATCCCCCATTTGTAAAATGGCCAAGGAGATGTGATGGGGGTCAAGTTCTGCTACGGGTTCCTTGGCATAGGGCGGTAAACCTGGCAGCTATTGCATTCCCTTATTAATTTCCTGGCATCTGCGTGCATAGTTGGCCAGTAATATCCTGACCTTAGAGCTTTCGCCACCACGGATCTTGGACCGGCGTGCGTGCTGCATGACCCCTCATAGATTTCTCTCAAAATATAGTTTGCTTGCAGCGGCCCAACACACCGTAGCCATGGTCCGAGGAAAGACTTTTTGTACAAGATTCTATTTGTCACGGCATATCTACCTGCCTTATGGCGTATGGCTCTTGCCTTCCTTTTTTCTTCTGGGAGAATTTCTTTCATGAGGTACTCGTAAATTGGAGTCATCCATGTGCGTTCTTATTCCTCTACTACCGCAAGCACTTCCTTTTCATCTATTGATTTTTCTTTGAGCTCCTCTACAAGTACTTGTTGGCTCAGGTGGGTGAAGCTGGTAGATGCCATTTTGCTTAGCGCGTCTGCTTTTTTGTTCTCTCCTCTAGGAACATGTTTAATAGAGAATTCCTTGAAAGTGTTGGTAAGGGTTCTAACCTTTTCAAAGTATTGGATCATGCCTGGCTCTTTCGCTATGTAAGTTCCGTTTACTTGATTAGCTACAAGCTGTGAATCTACATTTGCTTGCAGATTTTTTACACCCATTTGCTTCGCTATCCTGAGGCTGGCTATTAAGGCTTCAAATTCTGCTTCGTTGTTGGTAGCGTCGAACCTAAACCTTAAAGCATACGTGAATTTCATTCCTTCCGGATTTGTAAGTATTAGGCTGGCTCCAGAACCATCTATGCATGATGATCCGTCCGTGAATAATACCTATGGGTCTGAAAGTTCTTCTTCGTCCTCCATGGGTATATTTGGGGTGTCGTCTTCCGGACGTTCTACAATGAAATCCGCTAGAATTTGCCCCTTCCTCCACGGCCAATTAGAGAGGCGACAAAGGCTTCCAACCTTCAAAGAATTCCACCTGGAGTCCAAGGGAGATCACAGCTTTTACTTACATTTTTAATTTAATCGATCAAAATAATCGAATACCTGTATAGAATTATGGAGCCATAATCTATGATTACTTCTATTTCTTGTTGTGTTTCCGTTACCATGAGCGGCTAAGCACTTAAAGTGCTGGCCTAGTTATGTAATTACTATTGTTATGATGTTTGTTTCCTGTTAGATTATGGTTTCGTTAGATATTCCTTGACTATCGTGTAACCCTGGGTTTTGGTAGTACGGGTGGTTTGGACCTTGCTTGCCCCATTATTAGATTATCTAGTCAATATGGGATCCATCGGGTACTAGGGAGGATCTATGACTCCGACCCCTAGTGTAGGAACTAACCGGTCTCCGCACTTATCACTCAATATACTTAAAAAGCACAGGAACTCTTTCAGAGGGAGTTAATAATCTGTATAGGTTATTAGATAAGTTTTAGGAATAGTTGGGATTAATCACTGCAACCTGGATATCCTACCTCCTATACGATTTAGACTGAGTCAGAATCGCGAGAAGTATAAGATAGACTATATATGCTTATTCAAGTCTATCGACCTTAGAAACCACTAATGAAACCGTAGTTTAACATTGCACAGGAAAACTTTTTCATAACAGTAGTAATGAAGTAACTAGGTTAGCATGTTTTCTCTCCTGATATCTACAAACCCTTTTTATTTTTAGTATTTAATTTTATTGTTATTTTAAATTCATTTCAAATCAAATCAAAAACCATTTTCTAAACGTGACATTTCAAATTAAAACTAATTACAACTTAGCTCTTGGGACGACCTCGGATTTACCATTCTATACTACCCACGATCGGGTTCTCTGCCCATTAGTGCGTTGTCAGGTAGATCGAGTTTTATAAATTTAAAACTTGATAAATAAATATTTTAAAATAAAATATGCATCAAGTTTTTGGCGCCGCTGCCGGAGAGCTAAACATTAGTAGTAATTTGAATTTTTGTAATTATGTCTTTTCTCACTTCAATCTATTCTCTAGGAAACATCATGGATGGGGTTGACATAGAAGATCTCACCATTGAGCAGTATCTTAGGCTGACACATGAAAGTCAGACACCTAAAAAGATTGAAGATATGACTATCACCGAGTACTTGGAATACGAGAAAAAGGTGAATGAGAACCACATCAGCAATACTAAATCATACCTTCCAACCTATTTTGGCAAAAGTATACCAACCCATGACCTAATCCGAGAATTTGCTCACTACTTTGGTCCTAACTAACCAGGCGTAGAGTCCAATTGTGATTCAGAAGATATGGAGGAAGAGGTTGAATACATGACTTGCGATGAAGTAGTCATGAGTGAGCAAGAGGAAAGTAACCATGGGTATACTCTGAACATTAAGAACTTAGAAGGAAAGGATGATGTTGACAAATGGTTGAATGCTGAGATAACAAAACACATGAATATGCATGGAGTAGAGAACATGAAGGATGCCTTAATTAGCATCATTAAGTCCATTAGACAAGAGATGAAAGATGATATCATGAAAAGGCAATTTGAAGCCTTAACAACTAGTGTAAGTGATGAAGTATCTTCCATCGCCAGTAACGAAGTGGACAATGTGGATAACAACACTTTAAATACTGCACCCTGTCGGTTACACAAGGAACTAATCCCAGGAAGTTTTCTTCTTCCTTTCAATATTAATAACCATAATCTTTATGATACTACCACATTAAATGCTAAGGATAATATCATGCCACAAAGAGTTTATGAATCTTTTGGTTTAGATAAACTCGGAGGTACAAGCACCTTAGAAAATACGAGAGGAACTAATGAGCCCTTAGGAACTATCAATATCTTGGTGAAATTTGGGGAGTTAGAATTTTTGTGTAATTTCGTTATAAACATGGCTGAAGATGTTATAATCTTAGGAAGACCATTCATCGAATCAACTCATGCCCAAATCGATGTTTTCAATGAGGAAATTTCATTTGAAATACACAGTAAAAAATTTAAATTCAACATAGATTCTTACCAAAGCATCAAGAAAATTTACATGGTAAGCATTGGACAAGAGGAGGAAACCTTTAATCCTCTTGAAATAGGAATAGGCCTATTCTCTTATGAATCTCATGCATGCTTACAATTCGAACAAAGAACTAGATCCTATGGTACTACTAAACCACAGGATGAAATAGCAGGACCAGATAGTCTTTCACCCGATAGAAAAGGACTAGTTAAGAAATGGCATGTATGCAAACCCATTCATGTAACCTAAGATGATGGAAGTGGCGAATATTGTAGAGTGTGGCCGACATGTGACCCTGACTCAAAATTCTGCTTTGGATATAATGAAGTCTTTGGGGTAAACGAGCATGGGACACTTAGGCAGCAGATATGTTTTCGTGATCATGAAAGACGAGCCGTGAAAGGGAGTTACATGGGATTTGATGACTTTCTTCAAGTATGTTATGGACAATAGAAAATCGATGATACAACATGGGAACGAAGGTATTATGATTGGGTTTCCCAAAACTATAAGTTTAGTAGACATCAGACCCTTACATCAACAACCTTGAATGATCATTACCCTTATAATACAAACAATCCAATACCAACACCACAGGGACATCAGGAACAAGGAGAAAATAAGCCGCAACCTATAAGGCCACGCCCATGCAATTATTCATTTGAAGAATGGTTGAAAATCAGGATATGGCATAACAACCTACATGAATACGACCGCTAATTTATATTCAACGAATGGATTCTTGATAGTTATGATGTTAAGGAAGAATATGCAAAGGAGATTGGTAACCCATATTCCAGGAGATTCGACGAATATAACAGGGTGTTTAATAATGAGATTGAACATTTATCAAATGAGTACATTTTAAGAATAGGAAAGAAAGGGTATGTTCTGGACGATGTATAGGAAAAATGTCAACAAAATTACAAGAAAACCAATGAAGCATGGTACGACGAGGGATACGAGGAGGATGAAATGTGGCAAAATGGAGACGAGAAGACCGACTACGATCCCCCCTATGTCAATGTTAAAACTTTTGAAGTAAAAAAATATTCTTTTAAAGGAGGACGTAGTTTTATATGCATTACTGATCGTGAAGATGAAGCCCTACCATTAGGACGTGTGAATGGAGCACGATTTAAAGATATGATTAGGAAAGAACTAGAGGGCAATAAGTATGTTCATGAAGTAAAATAGAATGGGCATGAGTCTAACTTAAAGACTCGTTAATAAACAAAAGTACTTGTCGAGAGATAACCCGTCCTTTATTAAATGAAATTTCCATTTTGCATTAGTTGGTTGTCATGTTTCTTACTTTGTTTTGCAGAATCCAGAAGCTAGGAGGAAATTATCGAGGCTAGCTCGACTCATAATCATATGGTAACCTTGCTGAAGCTGCAGCAGTTACGGCGTAACAAATTTTGTTTACGCCGTAACCACTGTAGTTATGACGTAATCCATTTCATGGTTACGCCGTAACACCTTAAAACTTAAAATTTTTACCATTTGATTATGACGTAACTACCGGAGTTACGCCGTAACCTCCTTCTAAAATCATAAAAATTTAAGTTTTAAACATGTCTAAACCTTGTATACGTGGCAATTTTAGGATTAACCTCAAATAGCCCATCCATGTTATGTTTTTGTATATTGACTTTTCACACTGATTAGTCAACCCCCCTGTTAAACCCCTTGTTGCACTCATCTTTAGTGCAAGATACCCCTAGTACAACCTGTTGAGCCTTTCCTTTCATTTTGTAACCCAATATATGTTGTTTCGTTACACCTATCGCCTTAGCCTACCCTGTAGTTCCTTAGTCCATGATCGGGCTGGTTAATTTTGGGTTTCACTAGTAGAAGTTGCGGGGTAAGATAGAGGGTATTTGAAGAAAAGACGAGTTTTGAAGACAGTTGATCTTAAGTGGGGAGGACACTCATGTATATATGTGTCTGTATTTTAATTTATTGTATCCTTGTCTTGCATCAAAAAAAAGAATGCAAGCAAGTGTTTATTAGCTGATCATCATTATTAATCAGCTTATTTGTCGTATTGTGGTAGTATTTCTGCCTTGTGCAGCCAGTGATGATTCCGTCTTTCATGGGTAGTTCTATTTCTCCTTTCTATTATAAGTTTATTTGTACAATGAGGGCATTGTACAACTCAAGTGGAGGGAAGGGAGATAGAAATGAGGTATTTGGTGAGATTATGTGCTATTTTGGCCCAAATTTTCAACATTTTTAGCACATAATCATTGATGATGAAGGCCGAGTTAATGCATCACACTACATACGCATTAACTCGTGTATTGTGAAGACCCATTGACTCTTGACGCTCGTTTTTACCTTTTGGTATTTGAATGAGACCAGTGACGGGGAGATTATGGACTTAGGAAACTATTTGTTTTGTGTTTTTATTCAACAAAAATTAAATGTGCATCCCATGTCTTTATCCAACCCTATATTATTCTCCGTCATAACCCGTTGTTAAACACGAATGAGGATGAGATCGAATCACGCATATCTATTCCGTCGTTACGGCCATGTATGTGTAATTCAACCACCTTGTTGGTGTGGTACTTTGGGTGAAAGATTATTTGAATGCTCAAAACCCAGTAAGCCTTTGTGCTGTGTCAACCCATTTTCCTTTTTGAACAGTTGCATCTAGACTCTAGTGGTGAAGCTTAGTAATCCTGCCCCAAGCTATGAATAGAATACTCGCCATGACTGAGCAGTTGAGTGATCACAAAAAATGGAACACATAGATTAGTTAGAGTATGAGTGTGATTCATTTTTCCTTTCGTGAGGTGCTCGGTTTAGAATTTTCAAACATAAGTGATTTTTAAATTCATATCTTCCTAGATAACTAGGGAGATATCTTTTTGATAATTATTTAAAAGGTTTTATTTAAGGGCAAGTAGAAGTCAAGTAGGGGGATATTTGATAACATCAAATATTTAATACTTTTTCATATCAAATTCCCACATTTATTGCCACTCTGCTTTTTATGTCATTTTGATACTTATTATTTTATATTATGTATTTTAGTAAATTTAGCTAATGGAACGGAAAAGATGCGTAAAACAGCTTTTATTCAAAATTCTCCGTTATTAATTCCATGAGTTACCGGCGGCGTAATTGATAACATGATTACGCCGTAACCAGATATTACATGTGAAATTATGTTGACGATGAAGTTACAGCGTAACGACAACAAGAGTTACGCCGTAATTGATCACTTATTACGAAGATTTGGAAGATCAATTAATTATTTTACAAAATTTCGGTTCTGACGAGCCCTTTAAAAAACGACGTAACGTCCCCATATAGTTTACCCCCGTAAATCTTTATTAGAAAATTATATTGTTGCCGACTAGGGGTTACGGCGCAACATGATTATTAATTACGCCGTAACCAAAATATCTTTTAAAGAAGGAAAGCCGCGTCGGGAGTATTACGGCGTAACCGTATATTTGGTTACGCCGTAAGATCACAAGGATCGATATTGTACGAAAATTATACAAAGTTTCATTTATCACCCCAATCTCCAGGGGCCCAAGTCGTACATTATGAAATTAGTACACTAGTATAAATTAAAAAACAATGTTTAACATTCTTCATCAATTAATTCAATCGGAGGGTTTTTCTTTTTGGTGAGTTCGCTGATGCAAGAAGAAAAAGGAAGAAGGAGCAGGTAGCTTGCCTGCTTGATTCGGGTATCGCCTCGGGATCCAACTAAAAGATCAGGAGCATTATTTCAGCATGATTTGTACATGATTCTTTAATAATTACAATTTGATTTTAATTAATTATTTTTAATAATTTATTTGGTCTCTGCTTAATTTGTTGATGCTTGATATTTATTTATGTTTAATTTTGCTCTTGTCCCATTTAATTTAAAAATTATCCTTGGTTAATATTTTTTGATCTCTTTGTTTTGACTATTTGTTTTGTTAGATATACCTTGCACTGGTCATGTAACCCTGGGTTTTGGTAGTTGGCGGGTGGTTGGACCTTCCTTGCCCCATTTATTAGATATTAGTCAATATGGGATCATACGGGTACTTAGGGAGATCTATTGTACTTCCCACCCCTAGTGGTAGGACACTAAACCGGTTACCGCACTTTATCACTAATAAACTTAAAAAAGCAATAGCAATCTTTCAAGAAGGTTTAGATAATCTTTACATGTTATTAGATATGTTTTGGGAATAGTTGGGATTAATCACTGCAACTTGGATATCCTACCTTCTATACGATTTAGACTGAGTCAGAATCACGGGAAGTATAGGATGGACTAAATATACCCATTCAAGTCTATCGACTTTATAAACCACTAATAAAACAAGAATTAGACATTGCACTTGAGATCAAGATAATTAAACCTAGGATATCTAATTAAGTTAAATGGGTTCATCTTCATAGTAGTTTTTCACTATACCAATTCCTTTGATTGATAAAACCACTTTAATTTCTCTCATTTATTTTCTTACAACTTAATCACTAAAACAACTTTAATAACGTGACACTTTAAACTCAGATTTATTTCCACCCTTTAGCTCTTGGGACGACCTCGGATTTACCATAACTGCACTACTCACGATCGGGTTCTCTGCCCGTTAGTGCGTTTGTAAGGTGAAATGAGTTTTGTAAATTTAAAACTTGGTAAATAAATATTTAAAAGAAAATACGCATCAACATTTCTTGTATTGCGTCAAACTTGATTGGTGATTTGATATAAAAGATCTAGTCCGAAAACCAATTTTAAAGGCGGTCCCTTTAAATCGGGCAGCCCCCTAATGTGCTAGGCGGCCCCCATATATTTATGGGACCGCCAGCAGAGAGTGATGTTGATGAAATAATCAAATATGATACAAAATACTACACTATTTAGTTTTAAAGAGAGTAGAGAGAGTGGGACATGGGTGAAGAGGAGAAAAGAGGAAAGAAAGAAAGAAATATTAGATTAGAAAGAGAAGAAATCACCAACCCTTAACCCTTCCTTAGCCCTCTTTTTATAGGAAGGAAGGAGGGACTAGAAAGCAATTAAGGGTTATTACATATTACACACTAAGGTCCTTCTTTATTTTCATACTATAAATCCCTACACTAATTAACCTAGATAACTGGCCAAGATAATCAAACACATGTTCCTATGTTTCTGAACGAATCTCCATTCCTCTCCCTAAGGGATGATTACAAAGGCCTTATAAAAGTACAGGGATTAACATTCTTGGGACGTCCTCCAACATACTCCTCAAGCCTCCTAAGCTGCTCTCTATGTCTGAGTATCTTGTCAATCTTCTTCAGCATCTCTCTTGAACTCTTGACACATAGTCTTTCCAGTCTCTTCCTTTTAACCTTTTTTGCCGCACTACCCCACGTTGTTCTTTGACACAATGGTCAATTAGATTTTTTGAATCTTTACAAGTATACCATCACTGAACTTCTTTACTTCACTTAGCTTCATGAGGGATTTTATGTTGTATTGGTTAAGATACACGACCCCCTTATACGTTGCAGTCATTGTGAATGGCATCCTTTGGTCGATTCCTTCGAAGAACATTGTGGGTTTGGTGAGGTTGAGAGTTCTTTGATAGCTTTTTACTCCAAGCTGAATATCTTCTACCATGTTCTTAATTACGGTTCTTCTGATGAACATGAGAAGAGCATTGTTGAAGTCTTTCACAAATTCTAACGGGAGATGGTGTAGCTTATCTTAGACTTGGAGCAAGTATATGTCTTCAACATCGTTCACACTGAGTCTAGGTAGATTTGCATAACTGAATTCATACTCTTTATCATCGGATCTCCTAACTACAATTGATGTTAGAAAACCATAACCCCATTTCTTCTTGACATCTATATGAACAACTGATTTGATCCTTAAGTCTGAAAAGGCGTTTCCTTCAATTACGGCACTCATTCCTGCTTTGAATAAATCAATTCTATTCTCTTCTCAATGGTGTATACCATTAAGAGCTTCAAAGTGATAGCGATGAACTTCTTTGCTCCATCTTTCAGGGATCCTATCCTCAACGCCTTCTTTGTAGTATCTCGCAGCATAATGCTTAGTGATAGAAGTAGTATACTTTTGTTTTGTGCTAAGATCCACAAGGTAAGTGTAGTCGTTGATGTAGAAGCAAGGGTGTGGTTTTGTACTTTTTGACATGTGTCGTTCAAATAGTCTGGGTCTAGAGACATCTCCTTCATTACTGTTTCACTAAGCTTCTGATAATACTACTGCTTTGAGTTGACAAACATGGTATTCGAGTTCCCCATCATTGTTGTACTGCACCTTTAGCCGTTCTAATCCTGTGCCTTCAAAATCTGCTATTGTAAGCTCATCCTTCTGGATTAGTTCTTTAAACTTCTTTGCTATGGCGATAGTTGATGGTCCAAGAATATGATTTTCATCCTTATCAATGTCTGATTTCAAGAATATATCAAACCATGCCGTTCTCCTTTTAGCTAACCCCGACTTCTTTGGAAACCATTCTGGTTTGGAATGTTTTTGGATAAGAATATTTGCTTTGTCCAAGGGTTGCATGGCAGGTGTATCATCTTGTATTATAACCATGGGAGATCTATTTTGCCTTGATGATCTAGAAGAAGATTCACCGACATCCTTTCGACGTTCCTTCTTGTTCTCCCCCTCATGATTATTAGGAGGATCTTGATTATCGTGAGACCTTTTGTAAAAGGATGATTGTGCAGCTTGAGCATTGAGTGCATCTTAATCGAGAATGATGGATTCATAAAGGGGGTCATAAAGTTATTGATGAGTTGTATGAGTGTCATTTGACTTGTTCAACTGGATTCGGTTCAACAGCTTTAAATTTAAGTCCATTTCTAAGAGATCATCAGTGGAGGTGGATGATTGAGTGAAGAGATTGATTTGGTTGGTTTTCATTACTTCGAGCATAGAGGTGTTAAAAGTGAGCTAAACTTAATTGCAATGCACTAGGATATGAGTAGGTAGCAGCTTTTTGATTTCCGTTAGAACTTTTGCTCGGACTGCTTTTTCAAATGCTTAAGAAAAATTGAAATTTGTAAGAGCTTCCAGCTTCTGGTCATATACCCCATAATTTCTATGTGACGTCTTGGACTTTGCCTTCTTAAAAGTTTAAACTTCCTCATATTCTTTTTTGTCTTTTGCATCAGCTTCTTTGCTTTGGCGTGTTGGGAGTTTGGTTGTGGAGTTGTTGTAAGATAGGGAATTGTTTTGCTGGTAGATATAGTATATGATGATGCAATCCCTCTCTAGGAACATTCCTGGCATTAAAAGTATTTTGTTGCTAGAACATCTACATATGTACTAAGTGGTACTTCAGATGCACCTGATATATAGCTTGTTAGCTTAGGATTTCTCTCTCGGTTATGCACCATTGAGGTTATGTGAGCATTAGTATACACTGGATGACTCGTAAAATTCATCAATTCATATGAAGGTGTTTCGTCTAGCAAGGTTTGAATGAAGTCTAGCGAGGAACTTGTAACCGTCGGACTGAGGTAGGTAGAATTGGGTGTTGCAGTAGATTTGTTATGCATGAACACTCCATACCTTGCATCATCAAACAGTCTCACTGGAATATCGTCGGATAAGTCCATATCAGATTCGTCAACATCATCAGTTTCATTTGCACTTCCCTTTGGTTTGTCTGAACTGGAAGAATATAGTGTTGCATCACCTCAGTATCTGATGACGAATATTATTTGTTGTGAGCAGCACTCGATGCTTCTCCTGCAACTGGTTGCTTCTTTTGCCTTAAACTCTCAAGTCTGCTTTAGATCCTTTTCGTAAGTCTAACAGTGACTGAACTATTGGATCTTATCCCTACTCATTGTACATACGCAACAAGCTTCTCATTTTTGTCTGTCAATTGACAATCGACTCCTTTAACATTGTTGAGAGCGCAGTTCTTGAATACTGGCAGAGTTTGTAAGTTCACCTACAACTGATTCTTTAGCGATAGTAAGAGATCTTATTTTATTTGGCACATCATCTTTCTTGAGTTTGTTGGGAACATTTGCTACTTGATCACCATAACACATAAAACCTTTTGCTCTTCCACTTTTGATTAGAGATCTGTTGCTCTTCTAGTTCATAAACAATTTTAGCTTTCTCTCCCCCCTCTTCGTTTACTTTCTTAGCCATATAATACTTGTACCCTGTTTTCTTCTTGATTGCATCACTGATCATAGCATCGGGAACTTCCATTCCAAACTTGTAGTCACCGTTAGTTGTGTTTAACAATTTGGTTATGGGATGATCATCTTGTGAACTGTGCAACTTAGAGTCTGATCTGCGAGGAATACTCTTGTTGAGTGAAAGAAGGTAGTCAATGATAAGCTTGGTGAAGCGGGTGTACAACAGCTTAGACATCTTTGATGGTCTGGATGATCTTTCAACTGTTTGCCATTCGAATTCATTCAAATTAATGAGCAAATCTAAATTGGTAGAGGAAAAACGATACCCCATAATATCTGAAGTATTAGAAGTCTAACTGTGTCCCAGCTTGAGTCTTTTCCCGTAAGACATCTGTTAAGTACACTCAGAATAGCTCTCCATGGTTGATGAAGTCTTGTGGCGACCATTTTAGAAACGGCAATCAACTTTGTTTCGGGATCTTCATCATAACCAAGTGTCTTAATGAATTCAAGAATTTGAATTTCTGAGGGAGGTTGGATGTAAGTGTTGTTGGGATCAGGTGGAGGCATCTGCAATACAGTTCTGAGTAGTCCACGTATGAGATTAAAAGTATGATTGTCTAGTTCAAAAGTGAATGTATGGTTTTTTTGTGATTGATGGTTGTCCAATACTGGTGTAAGTAGATGATCGGTACGGTTGTAGTTAACGAAACCAGATTGTATAGCTTGTGGTGTCTTAGAATTTCAACAACAAATCTCAGCATTGTAATCGGTGAACCATGGTGAATATGAGTGACACGCTGGTTGTCTTCTTGATGACAAGTCCTTAGCATGTGGAAACTATGTTCTTCAGAGACAATTTCAGCATGATAATTTGTTCTTGACATGTTGAATTCTGAGAATAAGATTCAAATTTTGATTAGTTTCACATGAATACAAACATAAATACATTTATTTTCAATTTCTGTTTTTATTCACTCTGTCTGTTTTGTATGGACGGGCATTTCTTTTTGTCCATACTTATGTCATTTTCTTTCTCATGTGCCTTTATTCTTACTTTTACTGACACAAGACGTATGCTCTTTTCTTTTCACATATGAATTTTATCTCTCGTTCTGTTTTTAGTTATCCTCACTTAAAATTCAGTTCTAGGATACTATTTCTACTAGATAAAAGATGGAAGAATGAACGAGAATTTTATTTTTCTCATGCTTTAAAGGTGTTCATCTTAACCAATCTTTATAGAAATAACATCATTTGTATGGAAGAAAAACTTTTCAGAAAATGATTGTTTCGCATGAGAATGAGTTTTCCTTTTAGTAAAATAACCTTGCGCCCCGGAGATACTTTGATTTGCTAAAGGGATATATTATCAGCTTTTAGGTGATAACTAGCCTGAATAGCCATCCTGATTTATCAGTAACTCTTAGTCAAATTATTTCAAAGTAGACTCAAAAGAACTTTTGTCTTGAAAATTTCATTTTGTAAAGGCATTGTGTTATTTTGAAAATTAATAGACAATGACGTGTAAAAATCTGTAGCAATAAAGTTTATAAAATCTAGACACATTATTACTACTGTTTTTGGAAAATTTCTCGTACGAGATTAAGTGACTCGAAATACCACACACAGTACAAGTACTAGTATAGTAATCCACTTTACTAGTGGGGATAATCCGAAGATCGACCATGAGTATTATAAATAATACCCTAGTGCACTGTGTTGAAAGTTACGAGAGATATATCCAATATAACACATTTAATAAGAAAGATAGTTTATTTCGGTATATTCTTATATCTTATGATCACAGGTCACTACATCGTAGATTACTGGCACGTTTTTCGATATAAAAGTATTTGATTAAACTATTTTTGACATTTTCACAGATAACAGATAGAACAAGTATTCATACATGTGAACACATAATCAATTTCATATCAAAAGAACTTAATAAACCCGGGATTGATAAAGTTAAACTTGGTCAACAGTCAAAGTCAATTGTCAACGACACAGTCAAAGTCAACGGTCAAAATCCATAGACTTGGTTAAACTAAGTCAACGATCTAATCTTCTAAGTTCAAGGTTTTGAGATTAAGTTTACGAGATATTTAAAAATCGTATAAAATTTACACAATTAAATATATCCGTTTTAATCTTTATTTAAATAATTCGTTCATTTTCGTGAAATTTAAAAAAGTTTAATATTTTATGTGAAAAAATTATTAAGTTTTAATAAAAAAACACTTTTTGAATTATTTAGAACCTTTTATTTTGATATTTGAAATTTCGAGTCTTTAGTGTTTTATTGATAAAAGTTGTGAAAAATATATCGTTTTGGTCAAACGCGAGACGATGGTCAAACTTAAAGTCAAACTTGGACTTGGTCACAGTGTGCCTTAAACCAAGATTAAATAATATTATTTGGTGGGATTAAACATCGGGTAAAATGATATTAGGCTTGAAACGGGCTAAAAGTCATATTGGGCTTTAAATGGGACAAGACAATTTTGGGCTTCAAATAATGCCCTTTTGGTGGGCTTGGAATCGGACCAATGGCTAACGAAACACGAAGGTGTAAACGAACCAAGGTAACTGACCAAGGCGATGATCGATTGAACTTTAGTGACCGAACAATGTGGGTCGGCAAGCCTTGACCGACCGATAGAGATGGTTCGGTTGGGCTTGGCTGACCGATCCATGATGGGTCGGTTGGCGAGGTTTAATCGTTCCATGAGCTTGGCACATTTTGGCTTGGTTTTGGACTTCAAGTCTTCATCTTTATGGTCTTTAAGTCTTGCTTCCAATTTCACCAAAGTCTTCACAAACATTTCATCAAACACTGTCTTCACCTTCAAAAATCTATAGTCTTTGTGTTTACGGCTTAAAGATTAAACCTTTTTGTTACCAACTAGCAAGATTAATGATATTAAGCTAACAAAACAACAAATTACATTCAAACAATCAAAACAAACTCACCCAAAATGATGGTTCGGTTGGGAATGAAGCACCAAACACCCCTTTTTGATCAACTTTAACAATGATTCACTTAAATTCGAGTTAACACTAGTCTTGTATCATCATTATCTACAAAAACCCTCAAGAAAAAATTAACATCTAAGCACTTTCATTTTTTATGAACCCTAAATCAAGAACTTTGATTTTTTAAGATTTGTGAAAAGATGAAACAATTCTTGTTACAAGAGTGATTAGAAGATGATAATTAATGACTTCGTGTTTTACCTTTTGATCAAAAATAGTCTCCTTGGTTTGCTTGTGTTTGGCCAATCCTTAAGAAAGAAAGAAAGGGAGGAGAAATTTTTTGTAAAAATGTGTTGTGTGTGTGAGGGTCGGTTGGAGAGGAATAAAAGGGGAAGGGATTCAAATTTTGGCAAACATTCCTCCTAGGAGGTTTTTAAACTTCTATTAAAACTAAAGCTTAAAGTTTAAGCAAGACCCTAACACCTTAAATATAAAACTAGTTAGCATTTTAGGTCCTAAAGATATATAACTAAAAAAAGTTATACTAGTTACCCTTAAGTTTTTAAACCTATTTTGCAAACATAGTCCCGGAATTAATCTCGTTAACTCCCCATCAAACGATGACCAATTAATTATCTTAAACACTTTTCCAAAATCATTTTTGAAAAATTTCATTTTCTGAAAATAATTTCTCCCCCTCAAACAAATACTCGTTTTCTATTTAAAGAGCTGTAGAATTTGTTTGAGCGTTAAAAATTTCTGGATTGTTTTTCCCAATTTTATCTTGATGAATTACTTTTGAACATTTTTGGAAAATTTTATTTAAAAGCTCGTTCTCCCCCTCGAACAAAGACCATAGTCTATATAAAGATTTCTTTGATTCGTTCGAGCGTTCGAATTCTCTTGAAAATATTTTTCCATTTAAGTGACAAAACTGATTCTGATTTTTTTTCTAGCATTTTTGAAAAATTGTTTAACTCGAGCATGTTTGATAAATATATTTTGAGAAAAATTTCTCGAGATAAAGAAAATTAATCTTTTAAGGACAAAATGCACTTTTTGTCGTACATTTTCTTTTTTAGAAAGAGCGGGTTGTGTAGCAAAGTATACACAATCATATATCTTTTTTTGAGTTTTCAAAAACTTGGAAGTTTTGAAACCTTTAAACACAAGACGAAAAAGACTTCCTCCTTTTCGTAGTTAAGGATAAACTAACACCCTGAAGCGTACACAAATTTCTTTTTCCTTTAAGGGACAGGAGTGTATCTGATATTTAATAACAAGCCATAAGAAAATTCGAGATGACATGTTTTAAAATGTTTTAAACTTTCAGTCGAACTCTATCTATAATCCCGTGTCATTATTGAATGACATTTCTAAGGTTATAGATATTATCGATTCATGAAAGACATGTCGAGAAGATTTTTTATGGTTTTTGAAATTTTCTGATTTTATATTTTGTTTTTGAAATTTTATATTTTTGTATTTGGTTTTTGAAAAGATTTTGAAAAATGAAAATATATTTGTCGTTTTCGATTTTATAATCTAATCTACTTATAATACATAGGATACATGAAGTAGTAAACAGAATTACTCTTCGTTTGACTTTGCAAGACGTTTTAGCCCTTCCGGTGTAATGCTTTGCATATCGAGGCATTTGATCAGGAATTCGAAGCGTTCTCTCGCAAATGCATTACTGAAGATATCCGCCAGCTGATAATCGGCCTAAACAAAGTAGAGCTCAACAACCTCATTTTCAACTTGCTCTTTGATAAAGTGGTAGCGAACAACGATGTGTTTCGTCCTGGAGTGTTGCACAGTGTTGCAAGATAAGTCAATGGCGCTCTAAGAGTCGGAGTACAAAGGAATATTGTTAAAATCAAATATGTAGTCAGTTAACTGAGACCGCATCCATAGGATTTGAGCACAACAACTGGACAGGAAGATATATTCAGCTTCACTTGTAGATATCGCAGTACACTTCTGTTTCTTGGACGACCAGCTGACAAGCTTTTCTCCTAGAAATTGTGCACTACCCGATGTACTTTTCCTTGAATCTTGGCAACCTACATGGTCTGCATCTGCAAAAGCTGTTAGGTTAAAAGCGGTGTCCTTTAGATACCATAGACCCATATTAATGGTTCTTTTTAGGTACCGAAAGACCTGTTTAACCGCAGTTAAGTGCTTTCCGGTAGGCTTTTCCTTGTACCGAGCACACATGAAGACGGCAAACACTAGGTCAGGGCGACTGGCTGTGAGGTACATAAGGGATCTGACCATTCCTCGATAACGAGTAGGGTCAACTGGAGTCCCGTTTGGATCCTCATCCAGTTTTGACTGTCCCACCATGGGGATGTCAACAGCATCACATTTTTCAAAACCATACTTTTTGAGCATTTCAAGAGCATATTTAGATTGATTAATGAAGATGCCTCTAGGACTTTGAGAAATTTGAAGTCCAAGAAAAAATGATATTTGTCCCATCATTGACATCTTAAAACGTTTGCTCATTAATTTTGCAAATTTATCACAAAAGATTGGATTAGTGGAAGCAAAAATTATGTCGTCAACATAGATTTGTATCAGTATGAGATCATTTCCTTCCTTTCGAGTAAACAACGTCGGATCGACTACACCTTTTACAAATTTTTGGTTGAGGAGGAATTTGGAGAGTAGGTCGTACCATGCGCGAGGAGCTTGTTTTAATCCATTAAGTGCTTTCTTTAATCGGAATACTTGATTCGGATTTTCTTGATTAACAAACCCTTCTGGTTGACTCACGTACACCTCTTCCTTTAAGATCCTGTTCAGAAATGCCGTCTTCACATCCATATAATATACTACCATATTCTTGTGTGCAGCATATGCTAAGAATATTCTGATGGCTTCAATGCGAGCGTCAGGTGTAAACGATTTTCAAAGTCGATCCCCTCTTCCTGATAATAACCTTTTGCAACTAACCGAGCCTTATTTTTCAGCACAACGCCATATTCATCAAGTTTCACTTTAAAGATCCACTTTATACTGATGATCATAGCTTTGTCTGGTCTTGGTACTAACTCCCATACTTCAATCCACTCAAATTCATGGATCTCCTCTTGCATGGCTTCAATCCAACAAGATTCTTCCATTGCTTCTTTGTAATTCTTCAGCTCTACTTTAGCTAAGAAAGCATGGAAATAGCACCATAAATCATCAATAGAAAGTTGACGTCTTGTAGAAACAGGTTTTGATGGATTGCTGATGATTGTCACTAACGGATGATCTTTTGTCCATCTTTTTGTGTAAATTAGAGGTTGTTGGAAAGTGTGCATGTTTGAAGTGTCTACAATCCTTAAAGATGACTCAGCTGAGCTGGTGTCTGGAGGAGCAAATAGATTGGTAAATGTGCACTATCAAACACTGTAACTTCTTCATTTGGTTCAACAGTTGTAGAATTGAGTGGAGAGTTTGTTGCTTCAATGTTTGGTGAAGTACTTGGAGAAGGAGCATCTTTATCAATGGAAGTATAAGAAGAAGAAGAAGACGTTCTAGCTGTATCTGATGGAAATAGAGTTGCAGTAGAAATGGGGGTAGATACAGCACTTGGAGATTTGAAGTATTCATCAAACATGGGTTGAAACAGCAAATCCCAGTCATTCTTTGTAAGAGGTTTAGCTGATGTTGACGCAGCCTGGTTTAGCACGAGTCCTGAACTAATGTGTCCATAAGTCAAACAATGAAGATTGGGTCTTGAATCATGTTGTTTAGAAGCCATCTGAGTAAGTTTATCAAATTGTACGTTCATTTTTTAGATTATTGTATTGGTCCCCTTATGGTTTGTAGATCTTGTACGCCTAATTGGATGGTGAATAACCGATGAAGATTCCAATATCTGATTTAGGCTGAAGTTTCCCAAGATCCTCAAAATCATTTGCTTGATAACATAGAGCACCAAAAACCTAAAGATACTTGAATTCTGGTTTGCGATCTCTAAGCAGTTCATATGGAGTCTTATTGTAACGGGTATATATTAGGGAGCGGTTTTGAGTATAACATGCAGTAGCAACAACTTCAGCCCATAGAAATAGCAAAGATTTGGAGAAAATAAGCATGGTCCTTGCAGCCTCTACCAACGTACGGTTACGCCTTTTTCAACTACACCGTTTTGTTGTGAAGTACGTGCAGTAGATGTATTATGAGTAATTCCTACATCATCCGTATAATTTCGTAGAGTCTGATTGAGAAACTCGGCGCCATTTTCGGTACGAAGATATCTTACTTTAGCATTCAGACTGATTTGAGCTTGCCACAAAAATTGATAATAATCTATGAAGCTTCATTTGTCGTTCTCAAAAACTTCACCCAAGTAAAACAAGAATAATCATCAACAATGACAAGAATATATCTTTTCTTGTTTTTACTTTCTACCTGCATCGGTCCACACAAATTCATATGCAACATTTTAAGTTTCTCATTTGTACTAGGTTCAGGCTTACGTGGATGAGATTCCTTCTTGCTTTTGTCCATTTGACATGCCGAACACAAATGATCTTTAGTATACTTCAACTTTGGGCAACCCTTTGACAAGACCTTGTTTAGCAAGCTTATTGATGGTACCGAAGTTTAAGTGAGAGAGACGACGGGGCCATAACCAATATTTTGTCTTTCAGGTTTTGGAGAGTAGACAAATTAGAGAAGACTTCATCATATTCGCCATTAAGATTGTATAAAGATTAGAACCATGAGAACTCGATAGTAGATCAACACCTTCTAAGTTCCGTACAAAACAAGTGTGTTTCCTGAAAGCTACTTCAAGATCCGAATCATAAAATTATCCAATGGAGAATAGATTATGACCAAGTCCTTCAACGTAGTAAACATGTGAAATAAGAATATTCCCCATTTGTATATCTCCATATCCCATTATAGCTGTAAAATGATCGTTGCCGAATCAGACTATTCTGATAAATTTGGAAACAAAATTGATGAGCTTATCACGGTGTCCAGTCATGTGTTTGGAACACCCAGAGTCTAAATACCAAAGAAAAATTTATACAATCTGCACAAAAAGAAAGAAGAAAAACATATTTACAAAAGGGTGGATCCTCAACTTTTGATTAGGTTCCAGGTTGTTAGTGAACCTAAGTGACTCCTAGATAGTCGAACTTCCAAGGTGGAAGCTCTTCATCCCGAATAATTCCCTCAAATCCAAAATCATGTAAATTAAATGGATGACATTCCATATTTAACATGTATTTAGAGAGTGATCCCCGGGCATTGGCATATCTAAGACTTAGTTTAGGACACGGTACATCAACCGGAATTACTGTGGTTGTTAAGATATGTCCAGGAGGAACAACTATGGCAGACGTGTCATTAGAAGAAGAAGGGGGCACGGTTTTCCTACCAAGTTAAATGTCCTACCAGTGGGTATCCATTTAAGACCTACAGTTTTAAAGATCCGTCCTGTTGGTTTCCATTCACTTTTAACTTTTTGTTTTGCAGATTTAGCCACTTTACGTTTTTGCATTTTCTTAAGATATTAAACAACACAAGCATCATGATTTGCAAAAAACAAACATTCATTACAAGATAAGCAAATAGTATCAGAATTCTTTGGCAAAGCATGATTCTTAACATTTCTCATTAGCAATCTGAAAACAATGATTGTTTCTTAATTAGCACTAGACTTAAACCTTCCTATGATGGTATTCTACTTTATTCTTCATGCTTCTACTTGATGGTTTTGCGGACTCCCTAATCATTTCTTGTATTGCTCTTAGGCTTTGATCCGCTAGCATTAGTAGAGCTTACTCTTCTTGTAGAAGGCAACATAGTGTTGTCAGTCTTACGAGTGTTTTCTTACTGTAGGCTACTTTTATATTGTCGTCCAAAGTCCTTTTTCGTTTCTAGATGCATCTACGTAAGGCTTTTTATTCCTTTTATGGCTTGTAAGTGGGAGCGCCACTTTCATTCCCCAGCTTTGGAGTGAAAGGGTATGAGGCACTAACATACACTAACAGTTCTTGAATTCGCTTAGCAAAATTAGAGGCATGACCTATATGTTCATCTAAAGGTTTTAATGTTCTAGCTTCTTCTAATAATTCTTGTAGTGTTGATATGTGCTCCTTAGTGACTGTCAGCTAATCACGATGCACAACCCTATTATTTTTAAAGTACGCAATGATTGGTTTAGACTCTATCTTATGCAAACCTGGGGCAAGAACTTTTGTGTATTTTTCAATTATCTTCTTGGTAGTCAAGTGTGAATTGACTAATTTTGATAAATCATTTTTCTCAACAACTTTAGGAATAACCTTTAATTTAGGAAGTGGAGTTACTGAATAAAATTTAGTTCCTGAAGTTGAAGATTTAGAAAGCTTAGTATTCACACTTGTACCATTATGATTCTTTTGTGGTTCAGAAAACTTTCCGTTTAACTTCGCTCTTAATTTGTTATTTTCAAAAATCTGATCATTAAGTTTTTGTTGCAAAGATTCAGTTTGAAGTTTTGTTTTTGCCCTTGTCTGCTTGATGGAATCATACAGCTTCTTATATTCTAACTTAATATGTTATCTTTCATAAACTAAGGAAGAAACTTGAAAAGCCAGTGACACGTTCTCATCCTTTATTTTCTGAATCCTAGAATCAACAATAGGTAATTCACACTGAGTCTTTTGGCTCTTTTGAACTAAAATATGTTGCAACTCATTGATAACGCGTAACTTGTCTTAAAATTGCACTTTTAGATCATTTATCTCAATAGATTGATTATTGATTGTTTTAACTAAAAGTTGTTTTGTTTTCGTGTCAGGATCATTAAGAATCATTTATTCTTTGTGATTTTGAAAAGCAATATCAAGAGTAATGTTGTATTCCTTAAGTTTTGCAAACCGTTTTCTTAATTTACACAATGATTTGTTTGATTCTCGAAGATCTAAAAGCACAATATCGAGACTTTTACACTTTCACAAAATTATCAATTTCAAAGTTTATTGTCTAATGGGCTTTTACGCCAAATTTTATGTTTTATCCCTTATAATGGATTTAACATTATTTGTATTATTGTGTTGATAATGGTTGTTTATTGCTTAAATGTATATGTGTGCACATGTAATTGTCATATATATATATATATATATATATATATATATGACAATTACATGTGCACACATATACATTTAAGCAATAAACAACCATTATCAACACAACAATATAAATAATGTTAAATCCATTATAAGGGATAAAACATAAAATTTGGCATAAAGCCATTAGACAATAAATTTAGACTAGAAAAGAAAAGAAAACAACTAAAGATCCTAAATCTTGGGATAAAATCTTGTCTCCTATATAATCCAAAGGGTTGAGGTACCACAAGGGTGGATTTAGTGCGGAAAGTATGATGGGATTGATGAAGATCCAAGGTGATGTTGTATGTATGAGCATATGAAATAAACACCTTCTTGTAGGCGTTGGAGTTGGTCAATTTTTTGGTACAACATCTACATATGAGTAGATGAGGGTTGTGATTTATGTTTGGAATTAAGTGATCAAATTTGTTGTGGAGAGAGGGTTTTTCATTTTGCGGAGTGTGTTCTTGAATATACTCGAACATGAGATGCATTTTTTTTAATAGTAATCCAATTTCACATTAGGAGTTACTACAACATTGACATGTCATGAGGTGAAAATGAGCTTGTCTTGATTCTAAGACTTTGGGTGGAATGATATTTGGATCAATTTGCTTTGATTTGAGTTTTGAGATATGTTCTTAGATGATTTTCCTTTTGATTGTAGGTGTGGAGTCATTTGAGAAAATAGACATTCAATTTTTGAATATGAGGTTGTGATAGTGTGTCTTATAAAGGACATAGAGTGTATGCTTTGGCATGAAGGTTCTTGGATTATATGGATGAGGTTTTATTCCTAAGGTTTAAGAGGGTGAATAAAAATAATAGAGGGTAAAGGAAAGTGAATAGGTTCGTCTAACTACTGTTCATAGGGATCCACCATATTGGCACGGATCTTGGATTGGTAGATCCGTAGATCCACGAGAATTATTCAAATGATCAGAGAATGTAAAGTCATTTCTTCAACAAAGATTAACTTATATCTAACGCAAATAAAGCGTGCATAGCAGTCATTAGAATACATTTTTCCAAAATAGCATAGTTTAACGCAAAGTTACTACAAGCATTCAATGATATAGCATAATAATATCCTAAAATAGCAATCCATGATTCTCAGATAATTAGTTACTCCTAATTTAAAATTAATCCACGAATGACCAATATCCTAGCAAAGGAGATGATTGGTTTGAGCTCTCGACCGATGATGGTGAATTTGGTATGTCGAGCTTAACTTCTTCAATCTCATTCCTCTTTTTCTCAATTTTCCTATTGATGGAACTTATCATTCGATAGTGCATAATGAATTGTAGTGTATGATGAGGACAAAAAAGTTTTGGATGTTTAGCAAGAACGAATCGGTATAGACGGGTAATGAGTAAACCATATGGAAGAGGACAATCGACTTGATTTTTGACACTCTCAATCTTATGAGCAATGAAGTAGGAAAGGTTAAAGTCTTGAGAGTTTTTGAGATTGTAGAGCATGATGGCAGAACATGCATCTAAGGAGTTTTTATGAGTGTCGACACAAATGTAACACCCCCAAAATCACAACAACGCAGCGGAATACCACTATGGGGTGCTACTTCATAGTCCATACGCATAAGTCACATATCAAAAGAGACGTTTAAAATAAATTTCACATTCGATATATTCAAATCAGAGTTTACAAAGGGTCCCATTTATAATTCAATAGAAAACATTGTGTTTAAAACGTTTGTCGAATGGTACTCAAGTTATTAAGTCTTCAAACTATATATCCGCGCGACTCGAATGCTCCCAATGCTCCACTAGCAAAATAATAACTTGAGAAAATACATGCTAAAACGTCAACAATAATGTTGGTGAATTCATAGGTTTAGGTAAAAGCAGTGTTGAAATAATTCAAGAAATATTTCATTAGAAAAAGTAACGTTACAACATTTAAAAGTATCAGTTCCGAAATCCAAGTAGTGATTTAATAAATCAGGAATGTTAATGAAATCAAACAGTTTAGTGGACCACAAGATTTAAGTAATGGTGGACTAAGTACATATTCCGAAGTCCAAAACAAGTAAGGTAGACAAGGGAAACAAATTCACCAAGTCTAAGTATATATTATTGCACTAAGCTCATGACACCGAACCTTAACGTAATAAACTGTAATCAAACCAGTACTCGAGGTTTGTGCCCCAACACGGATACAGATGTTACAAAAACATCCTACGAATTTTCTTAATACAGATGTTGCCAAACATCCTACGAATTTTCTTCAAATGTTAAATGCGTCAATGGTCAACTAGAAACCACAGCCTAGACGGGGATGGTCAGTCCCGATAGATCTATCCATAACACTAGCGTATACCCAGCAGGTAATTAACGGTTCATGATAAAAGGGGACTTAAATGGCAATACGGTAACTTAGGCAATAATGTAATCAGGAAATAGCATACAGTTTTGAAAACACTTGTGTCCAAAGAAATCAAGCATGTAATCTCCCCCGAATTTAATAAAACAAGTAGTAGAAAAAGGGGCTACGAACTCACCTTGAGTGAATGGTAATCAACAAGTATTCACAATAGAAAATGCGTCACGCTTACGATCGAATGCAACCTAATCCAATATAGGTCGTATAAGTACTAAACACTTTGATTATTTATAGGTCGTATAGCTCATCATACTATCGTTCGGGCTATCATAATTAAGAGGTCGTGTAGTGAACGTATGAGGAGCTAGGACACTTTAAATCGTAAATCCAACAACTCGTCGATACGCCACCCCGAAGAGGCCTCATTATGAAACTCCCTAGTAATATAGTACTTTGATAACTATTTTTTATACATTAAGATATATATATATATATATATATATATATATTTTATAGATAATATTATATATATTATATATATAATATTAATATTTATTTATATTATATATATATATTTAATATATATATTAATTAAGTCTGTTTTCGGTTCGGTTTTCAGTTATGATTGTCAAACTCATATCCAACCCGAAAACTGAATTGTAGTTCGGTTCGGTTAGGTTTTGGCAAATTCGGTTCGTTCGTTTGGCTTTCGGTTTCGTTGGCTTCGTTTTCGTTTTATCGTTTTCTGCTCCGACCCTAACGCTAGGTGACTATTTTGGCCCAAGTATCCGAGAAAACATACTGTCACTTCTAAGTTAAGGGCTAGAGTGTTATGGCCCACCCAAATATTTTATATCAGGTTTTTAGTCTATTTCAATTGCAAGAGGTATTTTGCCAAAAAAAACACATTTCATCCGAAGGATGTACAGCTACTGGGAAATACAATACACAACAACACGCACCATTATAATTTCACATGTAAATCCTAACCTTTTGGAAAAACAATTTACGCACAAACCTTGAAAATAAATATGCGCCCGCCATAACGCGCGAGTTCTGTCACCCTCGTTTACTTATTAAGAATCAAAGAATATAGCCTATGCTACAAATGCAATCACATTACAAACTAAAATCATTATCAAGAATTTGATCTTTATAACCCTTTTTTCTTGTAGCTTCTTGCAAATGTGTTTAACAAGCAGGATTACCCGCGCGTTGCTGCGGGGCGTTAATTTTTTGAGCGTTGTTGCGAGGCATTAATTTTTTTTTATTTTTTTATTTTGTGTAGATTTATTTTTTCGGTCTCATGTTTAGTAGTTTGTTTTTTTCTTATATGAGCTTGTGTGTTGGGCCTCATGTTTAATGTTTTTTTGGCTAAACGGGGTTTTTTAAATATAATTTTGTGGGATTACGTGTGCGTTAAATGTCAATTGCGCGTTACTGCAGGTCATTTTTTTATTGTATTTTGTGCGGGTTTATTTTTTTGGTCTCATGTTTAATAGTGCGGGTTTATTTTTTCTGTATCATGTTTAATAGTTTGTTTTTTTTTCCTTATTGTGATTTTGAGTCCCGCGCATTGTTGCGGGGGGTTAAATTTTATTTATTTTTCTTTCAAAAAAATTTATCGTTTCGTCCTCAATGTTTATTATTTTGTTGTTTTTTTATATGAGCTAAATGTTTGAGTCCTCATGTTTAAATTTTGTTTTTTAGCTATATGAGTTTTTTTTAAATATAATTTTATGGTTTGGGTAAATATGTGTTATATATTTGAGCTTATGGTTTTTAGTGGCGTTTGTATGTTTGTGACCATGTCGATTATTTTAAAGTTATTAGGTTATTGAAATTTTCCGGTCCGCGGTAGTTTTTACCTGAATAAATAAAGTACTTTTGTAAATATTGTTTTCTCCTATTTTTTTGCCAACAAAATTTTAAAAAAAAAAAAACAATCAATTGGGCCCAAATGAACCCATAAACTGGCCCTAAGTGAACCCAACAAAAAACTACTGTAGCCATCACTGTACCAATGCAAAGAAGTATGTTTTATAATGTCAGGTCTAAATGAAGGCAACGGTCAACAACAAGCTTTTGCAAGCTGAGACAAGAACTTCATTAACAGGATCCAATATCCGATTACCCGAGATCGGGCTAGAACTAAAATCTCGATATGGGCTTGGTTTCTCATTATCATTTGGTTGTTTACCCGTAAGTAATAATACGTGTAAGAGCACTCCAAAGTTGAAAATATCGGTTTCAACACTAGTATCATTTAATTTAATTAACTCTAGTGGTTTGTAGCCTTAAGAGGGATAGGTATGGTGAAGAGGAGGTTCTCGCCACTCCTATGTGACACCTCCTCATCACTCGCCACTTTCTCGCCACCATACCGACCCCTTTGTCACCTTTCGCCGTTAGCCGCCAGGCAAGTGAGGAAGATAAAGACAAAATACTTTTGAAACATAACCGTTGCTCCTCAATTAATATGTAATGGATACATATTTAAAACCAATTCAATTTTTTTATTTTTTTAAATTATACCCATTTTTCACTATAAATAACACATCATTTTAACATCTCAACGCACACTTCTCTACCAAAAACATATTACTTTCAATATCTCAACTCACAAAAAAAATGTCTCAAGGTTCACACGACGATTACTATACTAATCTTCTCAATAGTAACCCACAACAATACTCGTCTCCTCCGAATCCCTCGAATCCGTCTACCCCATCGTCACAAAACTCAACATGTCCTTCCTCGCAATCATAACCCAGCATCTTTGGAAAGCAAATGACACCCGAACAAGTTTATCAACAACAACTTGGGTATCATCAAAACCAACAACATCTCGGCTTTTAAAATTTTCAAAATCCAAGAAATACACAACCATAATATTTTCAATCACAATCATTACAACTACAATATTTTCAATCACAATTATTACAACCACAATTCTTTGACTCACAACCATGACAACCACAATTCAAAGTACCACAAGCCCAAGACCCCCGTGTTGCAAAGCGTAAAGGAAAAAAAGTGTCGAAAAACAACCCATGGTGAATTTAGACGCGGACGACGAGGATGCCGTGGAAGAACAGACACGAGCGAATACCCTTTGGACACGCGACGAAGAAATCTTGCTAACCAAGACTTGGGTCGAAGTTTCTCAGAACGCCAATATCAGAAATGACCGAACCGACGAAGCGTTTTGAAACCAGATTATGGAAGGTTTCAACACGGCTACAAAAAGTAGTCCTCCTACCAAAATTACGATGATGGGGAAATGGAGCAGGATTAACGGTGACTGCCAAAAGTTCAACGCTATTTACAAATATTTAACACATAAAAGCGAGAAAAATGAGGCTGATCATATCGAGAATGCAAAGAACACTTTTATGGAACGCTATGGTAGGAGAAAGTTTGCTTATGTTCGCGCGTGAAATGATTTTTTTTTTTTTTTTTTTTTTTTTTTTGTTTTGTTTTTTTTTTGAGTTATAAAATCATTACCCCAAATGGGACCTCGGCGAAGAAAGCTCGCCGAGTTTATTTACCCTGATCCTAGACCTCGTCCCTTCGCAACCCGACACCGAAAAAGCGAATCGGTGGAATACGTCGAGCGTCCGGGAAGCACCTGGGGGGGGGGTCAATCGGAAGTCTTTAACCGAGGTTTTATCTCCAGATTATAAGACCAAATGTGAAGCTGTTGTGTCTGTGAAGCTGTCGAAGCCTCGTACAGGCAAGAGAAAGAATAGTTCTGGAATTAAAGTTAGTTTCTCATATTGGTCCCATTCGTTCCGCCACAGAATACCGCTTACATCTGAAAAACAACAAGAAAAAATAAACAAATATCCAAACGACCAGCTCTTCTATTCGTATGATTTTTATTTCCATATCGAATCTTATGTTTCGTACTTTTTTTATGTTTCCGTATGTTTTTTTATGTTACGTATGTTTTTTTTGTTTCGTATTGTAATTTAAATTTTAAGAAATGAATTAGTTTGTGTGAAAAAATGTAAAATAAAATAAAATTGTTGTGGGTGCGCAAAATGAGGAGGTTTATGGTAGGTTACCTGATGAAGTATTTTGAAGTGGGATCTAGTTTAATAATGTGCACTCGTAGGTAGGACCCAAGGAGGAGCTTGAGCTCTTCACCATCTATCCTCTAAACAGCAATGCGTCTTCCAACCATTTCTTGTGCCGCGTTATAAGTCAAGAGAAAGATTTTTTTATGAACACAATTTTTTCACATCTATACCATTATCTAACTATATATCTCATAAATGCTTCCAGCGAGGCTTTAACCCACAACCTTTAGGTTGGTGGGCAAGTCACAAATGCCTCAAGAGAAGATGTAGACCAAAATCAGACATAAAGGACTGCTGATTTTGGCCTAAAAGTAAGCTTTTTTATTTCAGATTTCCATGAATAATTGGCTTTTGAAGAGATGTATTGAGATGGTAAATCACACTCCATTTCAAGGATTGACCATTTACATCTGCCTACTTGAAAAAAAAACAAAAACTTATCAGGTATAGCATTATACAGCATAAAAAAAATGTAGTGCCACATTGGAGAGGTTTAGAAATTTCCACAAAAATATAAACAAATTAAAGCCCAATATAAAGGTCAAATCTTGGTTAAACAAAAGTCAAAAACAATAATACCATAAAAGTGGTTCTATGCCAAAGTCTAAAAAGAAAAACCTCTTTGGTAGAGCTATACACTACAAGAGAAGCAATAGATTTGGAGGTGGCAATTAAGCCGGGTTGGATTGGATCCCGTCGTTGGTCAAACATGTCATAATTTAAAATTGGGTCAAATGGGTCATACTTTAAACATGTCGGGCTGGATCAATTTATTAATTGTTAAACTTTTTAAATGAAAAAGATCGTTTAATATATATACAATATTAATCCTTCTAGAGGACACCCCTGGCTATAAAACACAAATACAATACAAAAAAATAAAAGAGAATAAAAAATGCAATATAACGCGCTGTGAATTTTTTGGCGCAAGAGCTAAAGCACGGAGGTGATCGGTGGACAGTTATAAGGTTATAACTTTCCCTATAACTCAAGGTCCCTGTGGACTCGTACAAAAAATAAATCTCAAAACAATGTATCTTACTGTATAATTACATATCATCAAAGTTTACAGACATTTAAACTAAATAGTCGACGCCCCGTCACATGTGCAGTCCTTAACAATTCATATTTTAGATCAATGGACGACGTCATATAATTCACTATTTTTTTTCTTCTAGTACGCGTTTACTTTTAATTCTTATTACATAGTTAAATCGCGTAAGCTAAAAATCAACATTTAACGTAAATGGACACCAAACAAATTAAAGTTTTCATCAAGCAAACGTTATATTATTTTACGAAAGTAATAATTAACTTTTAAATATTTTTATCGGTTACGTAAAGTGTTCACGTTTCGCGATAAATTAAACGTATTAAGGCATTCCCGGAACCACAAAAATTAATCTACGCTTCAACAAATACCCATTATTATTTTTCAATGCTCAAGCTTATAAAACTTTACCCATGGTTGTTAATTGGGATGCCACACATAAAAAGGAAATATCCAAGACTTATCAAATTTCAAGTATACACTTTAATCACTTATAAATAAAACTACACTTTACATTTAACATACACATTTTAACTTCAAGTAATAACTAGCCATTTCTATCAAAATAATATCTAGATAACACAATCCTTGAATTCATGGGATCACTTCCATCTTAGGAGACATAAGAACACATATCATAAATTAAGGCTTAGTTTTGACTAGGAACATTGACCAAACATCTTCCTTAAGACCCTCATTGTGTTCCAAAGACCATAAGACCTCCATGAAACCCTCAAAGTGTTCTTTGACTAGTCCTTGTGTATTTAGGCTTTTGCGAGTGTAATACACACACACTTCCTCATGCTTAAGGTGTAAACACACAAGAACTCTCTTCCTTCCCCCTCTTACTCACGGCGCACTCAAACAACAACCAAATCCTTACAAATAGTTTTACATACAATTACACAACACATTCCTACATGATATCTAAATAAACTAAGATGAATTTAGAAGGTTGGTTAAAGTTTATAATGTTAAATACAAGAAAGTTAAGGTTAAATTCACTTGGATTAGGGTTTTAGAATTTTGAAGCTTGGTTTGTCATCTAAACTAGTTTGAATATTGTTTCATCATTTACATTCATCATAAGCTTATCTAAAACTCTTTATAACGTTACAATTATCATTTTAATGTACATATATGTCTATATAGAAAAAATCTTCCCATCGTCACCCCTTAAAAACTTATCTAAAAAATAAAACTTACACTTGTGATCTTGATAATAGGGACTCATGGACAAATTATAGACCAATATAAATGTAGACAATGAATAAAAGGGTGTGAAAACGTGTATTTTATAGAGAGAAAAGAATATAAAAACAGGTTTAATATAATTATTATAATAAAAGAAAATAAAAGGGGCTGTTTAGATTCATATTTTGTGAGACAGCCATATGTGTTTTATAAGATATACGTCTGTAATGACGATTCCAAAACGTATATAAAAAAAAAATTTTTCGAGAAAACCGATTTATAACGAAAAATACTGCAAATAAGTTACGTTTTACGTTAATACCGTTTTATAAAATAAATTATTTATAAAAAAGTTTACGTTCACAAGGACATTTATTTTTGAAAACATCATTAATATGATAGAACTTTTAAAAACGAAGACGTGCTCGAAAAAATCGCTAAAAACAGAGCTATAACGAATAAAATACGACGTTTACGATAACAAAAACTATATAAATAAATTTATAAATTGGTGTTAACAGTAAAAGTTACTGTTCACAAGTAGGTCCAAATTTTGAAAATGTCAAATGTATATAATTCGTCTTAATAACAAAACCGTGGACATAAGAAACTTAAGAAACGGGCTTAAAACGAGAAATTTACGCATTATTTTATAACTTGCAACTAGTTCCTGACATGAATATGTTGGTTCGTTTTTTTTTATATTTTTGCGAAACTGTTTAGAATCATTTATATAATATTTATACACGTCTTAAACTTTATAAATATTATTTTACAAAGACAATTGAATTATATATTCGATTATACGAGTTCAAATACACAGATAAAATTTAGCAAATAAATATTATTTCACAAACACAATTAGATGGTGATGTAGCTATATAGACTTATATACGGTATTACCTATTTCATATACGTATACTTTATTCGCCGATATCTACTAGTTCGTCGACCGTCCTGACTGTTTTACCTATTCGATATTCATTTTCCGTCACCCTTCCTAATGAGTTCATATCTCCGCATTGTAATCTTTCAATTTTTAAAAAACCCGCGAGGGAATACAATGCCCTTTTACAGACTTTATAATTTACTACAACAATTACCTGACTATTTTTACCAAAGCTTGATTTGACTACTACTGATTTGTGATCATTGAATACCATACTGTGAAACCTTGGATTTTAAACAACATGATTTGTTCATCGACACAAGTGTTATGTAACTGTATGCTACCTGAGATGGCCTGATTATAAGTTATGGCCTAAGTTAGCCACAATGCCAATTTAGTCCCCGAATATCATGAACCTCAATTGCATTATACGATCACTATGTTGTGGTATAGATCAATCGGGACTAATACAATCCCCACCGAATTTAATGGTCCACAAGTTATCAAAGGTCATTTAACATTTAGAAGAACTGTAGCTTTTTGCAAACCCCTACTATTTAGACAGACATACAGTTAAGGCTTCGGGTCATGAGCTTAGTGCAATAATATATACTTAGACTTGGTGAATTTGTTTCCCTTGTCTACTTTACTGTTTTGACTTCAATCGGAATACTACATATTCGCCATCACTTAAATCTTGTGTCCACTAAACTATTTAATTATATCAGAATTTTGTGACTATTGAATCACTTAGCGATAACCCTGGATTTCTGAACCTTACATTGAAATGTTGTAACCACTTTTTCTACTGAAATATTTCTTAAATTATTTCAACACTGCTTTTACTTAAACCTATGAATTCACCAACATTATTGTTGACGTTTTAGCATGTATTTTTTTCTCAGTTACTGTTTCTAGTGGAGCGATGGGAGCATTTGATCCGCGAATATGTTTTGAAGGTTATAACTGTATACCATTCGACAAACTTTTAAACAAAATGCTTCTATTGCATTATAAATGGGATCGCTTTGGTAAACTCTGAGTTTAATATAACATTGAAAATTTATTTAAACATCTCTTTTAGTCGTTTCCACGTGACTGTGTTTTGATGCCCTAAAGTACGACCCCAATGTTACTATTTCCCGCTCGTTACCAATTTTGGGATGTTACAATTGTATCAAGAGATGAAGTCATAAAGAACTAGAGTTCTTTTCAAAAACAGACTATGACCATGTTTTTTCAGAATTTAGAGTTCTCAGCTCCCTGTTTTATCCGATAGTCCCGCGCGCTGCAACTCCCGTGATTCATGTATAACTTTTTTTTTTGCCTCGTTACTACTATTTACAATGATGATGAATATTTAGCACTACTATATTCACTCTCTTCTCTACTTATGACGTCTTACTATTTAGCTTTATATTCGTCCGTTATAAGAAATATTGATCACTTTGATTTTGCTAACTTCTGATCCTCATTTTGACTCCCGTTACTCAATTCTAGGTATTAAATAAGAATCACATATATATGGGCTAATTTATTCTTGATCTCTTACCTGACTGATCATTTAGGCGTCTTTACTTTATTTCCTTTGATGATATCAAAAATTTGGCATATTTTGTAAATTCCACTAGTTACTTTACCATTCGACACCATAAGTTTAGAACACTCTTCTTATATTTTGAATCGCACATTATGTTTTTCGTTAATCCTTCGTTTGAATCTTCCTTGAAGACGAAAATTAACTTTTTCATCACCTCATACTGCACCTGGACACCTACCTTTAAAACAACACCTTTACTTCAGTGGTTGATCGAGAATAATTTTTTAACGATCATTTCTTTGACTGCTTCTCGTTCGTCCAGAATATTCTTTATCTTTTTTATGACCATCACGTTACAACAATCTCGATTCAACCCATAAATCATTTTGCTCCTTTTTGTTGTCACACCTAATGACTACTTCACGTCACTTTATTGGACTAGATGATTACGTAAAAACTCATTTGAACCATTTCGTACACCACACTAAATTTTGACGAAAATGAACATTTTCATCTTGCCCTCAAATATGACATAGCCAAATCACCTATGTAATTTGTGCTATAACGAATACCTAGCATCGAAATACAATTTAATGGTGATAGTATCACCCTTAAAAAGCCTAGACACCTCTTATCAACATAAATCCAAGAAATTCCGCATCTTTTCATTGAACCCGTACCTTCTTCATTGCACCTACACCCTTGAGAAAGCTCTTCTAACCGAGAACTGGTACAATTCTATTTTAGACAATGACGACGTCATAAAATTCACTAATTTTTTTTCTAGTACCGTTACTTTAATCCTTAGTACATATTTAAATCGCGTAAGCTAAAAAAGCACATTTAACGTAAACACACCAATCAAATTAAAGTTTTTCATCACAAAGTATATGATTTTACGAAATTAATAATTAACTCTTTATATTTATGTTTATTGTTACGTAAATGTTACTTTCGCATAAGTTACGTTTAGCATTCCAAACCACAAAAAATAATCTACACTTCAACAAATACCCATTACTATTTTTTCAATAAATCGTTAAAAACTTTACCCATGGTTGTTAATTGGGACGCCACACATAAAAAGGAAATATCCAAGACTTATCAAATTTCAAGTATACACTTTAATCACTTATAAATAAAACTACACTTTACATTTAACATACACATTTTAACTTCAAGTAATAACTAGCCATTTCTATCAAAATAATATATAGATTAACACAATCCTTGATTCAAGGATCACTTCCATCTTAGAACATAAACACATATCAATAAATTAAGGCTATATTTTGACTAGAACATTGACCATAACATCCTTCCTTAAACCCTCATTGTTTCCAAAGACCATATACCCTCTCATAAACTCTCAAAGTGTCGTGACTATCCTTGATAGTTAAGCTTTCTAGGGTAATACACACACACTACTCATTCTTAAGTGTAAAACACCAAAACGCCTCCTCCTACCCCCTATACTCACGCTCACTCACACAACATACCAAATCCTTACCAAAATTTTTATTTACAGACAATAACCGAACATTCCTACATATATCTTAAATAAACTAAGAATTAGGAAGTTTAGTTTAAAGTTACAAGTGTTAAACAAGAAATTCAAAGTTCACTTGGATTTTAGGGCTTTAGAAGTGTTTAAGCTTGGTTTTTGTCAGCTAAACTAGGATTAGATAGGTTGTTTATCATATACATCATCCTAAGGTTATCTAAAACTCGTTATAAGTTTGGTTTAGCAGCAGCACCACATAGGGTGTGTTTGGCGTAACAGAATCCGTTAGGGTGCGTTTGGTTTATATAAATTGTTAATAAAAATATACCAAGATATTATAACTATAAAACCGGATATAATGGTGGTTTAATGGTTAAATAAATGTACTATTTATTAGTTAGTCTCGTTTAGATGTAAATTGAAACACGCGAATATTTGCAATATATTGATTAAGGGAAAATGTTAGATTTTATAAATATGGAAAACGTTATATAAACGGAAAGGTCATATAGAAATTTATATAGATTTCTATATTTATTAATGATTCACTAAAATTGCTATTATTTTAGAAACCGATAAAGGGACTAAGTTATATTTTAAAGATATATTAATTTGTATTATACAATAACCCGACCAACGAACGAAAACTATACTTTTATAAACAAGGCAACTAGTTTAGTTAAAACGCGGAGCGAAATTCTAGATTATAAAATATTATTTTATCATTCTCGACTAATGGATAAAATAATAAGTTTTGTAAAAACTAAAAAAAACATCATTTACTTAACTAGTAACTTTAAAACGTACGTTTTCTTTCATATAAGAACTTTTATTCATTTATTTAAGTAGAGATTTCCTAAGACGTGTCGAATTATTTTGTTTAATTATTTTTATCCCATTCTTTATATAATACTTGTAAAGTATTATATACTCCGATTTATTCTTTTAAATGCTTGTCTTTATTATATAATTCAACGTATGAATTATATAATCGTTCATTTTCCTATGTGATATGTACGGAACATATTACATATTTTGCGTTTGCTTTTCAATTTATTTATTTAACCAACCACCAAACTATTACAACTTGAAAATCTAAATCTTTATCAACGTGTCGCGTTGATGTAACCATTCATCGGGAAACCCAAACGCATCATCCTAGGCTAGTGGGTCTTAGCCGTTAAGTTAAGTTGCATCTTCTTGATCGAGCTGTTCCCTCTTCCGTTTGTGTTGTGCTTATTATGTGCATTTCTGCAAGTTGCTCTGCAACATCAAGGTGAGTTCATAGTCTCGCATTTCAATCTTTTCAATGTTTTATAAACCCGCGAGGGGAATACATGCTCGTTTTACTAAGTAAACTTATTGATTTCTACTACATAAGCATTACATGACTATTTTTACCAAAGCTTGATTTGTTTACTATATGATTTGAGATCGTTGAATACCTATATTTGAAATCGTGAATTTTGAACAACATGATTGTTTTACTACGGACACAAGTGTTTTAAACTGTATGCTATCCAGATTATTGCCTGATTATTATTGCCTAAGTTACCACAGTGCCATCTAAGTCCCTAATATCATGAACCGTCAATTGCTATTATAGTGAGCGCTAGTGTTGTGGATAGATCTATCGGGACTAACAATCCCCACCGGAATTTATGGTCACAAGTTGATCATGGTGCATTTAACATTTAGAGGAATTTGTAGGCTGTTTTGGCAGACACCCTACCTTATTTGGGGCAGACAGACAGTTAAGGCTTCGGGGTCATGAGCTTAGTGCAATAATATATACTTAGACTTGGTGAATTTGTTTCCCTTGTCTACTTTACTTGTTTTGGACTTCGGAATACGTACTTAGTCCACCATTACTTAAGTCTTGTGGTCCACTTTTAAATACTTCTTGATTTACTGAATCACTATTTGGATTTCGGAAATAACACTTTGAAATGCCGTAACGCTACTCTTCTTCTGAAAATTTACTTAAATTATTTCAACACTACTTTTACTTAAACCTATGAATTCACCAACATTATTGTTGACGTTTTTGCGTGTATTTTCTCAGGTTATTATTTTGCTAGCTGAGCATTGGGAGCATTCGAGTCGTGTGGATATATTTTTGAAGACTTAATAACTTGAGTACCATTTGACAAATGTTTTGACAATGTTTTCTAATACATTATAAATGGAACCTGTGTAACTCTGACATTTTTACTAAATTGAATGTGACATTTTATTAAACGTCTCTTTTGAGGTCGTTTTCTGTAACCGGTGAGTATGGACTATGAAGTAGCACCCCAAGTGGTATTCCGCTGCGTTGTGATTTTTTTGGGGGTGTTACAGATTGGTATCAGAGTACTGGTTGTAGAGAACTAGGTCGTTTTCAAAACCTGGACTATAACCGTTTTCTTTGAATTTTTTTTAGAATCTTTCACCATTGTTCGATATCCGCACGTGCATGCTCCCTGATTTCCTTATATGCTCTCTTTTGCATCTCTACTTCTATTACATGGGTAACGAGTATTTAATACTTGACTATGATTTCGCTCTCTTACGCTTATCTTATGACGTCTTACTATTTACCTTATATCGGTCCATTATATAAATATTGATCACTCTGATTTTTGTATACTTCCTGATTTCTCATTTACTCCCTTAAGCATTGATACTGGTATTATATAAGGATACCTATGCATATGGGCTATTTTCTTTTGATCTCTTACGATTAACTTCGAACTTTTTCGCGACTTTAACTTGTCACCTCGGATCATGCCGTCTTTTGACACTTACCTTTGGAACGCGATTGACTAACGTCTCATTATTTTTCTCGTTATTTCCCATGATTTTGAAGAATCATGCCGCAAAGGAAACTTCTTCTTATTCACGTTACTCTGTTTTGATATCGTGTTTTGTGCCGGCGATACTTAAGTAGGATGATTTGTAATCGTCTTATTGAAATGAATTGGGATGCCTCTTCATTTGAATAAGGAAATTATAAATTACCGAACCATAAGTTTATAAATTCTTACTTACAAGGATTGGGACGCGTCTTTTTGTAGGTGATAAATTATAAATGAATGGGCTTATGTTTATCCGACATAGCGTGTGTTCGTCCGTATGAATCATTCTTTGGGCTATGAATTTCTTTCGACTCGTGCTTTGTTATATGGATTTTTCCGAATGTGTATCGACCGTCGCGAACTTGATAATCTAATAGTAATAAATCATTAACCACTTTCAAGAATTGACGACTTGTTAAATTCTTCGTTCCAATGGCTTTTTCTTCGAGTCATGTATTCTATCCTTCCTTTTGAAGATTCTCGTTACATTTGATCTATTCGCTCATATCGATTGCATATATTCTATGCTTTGACCTTTGTTCACTCAAATTTTCGTTGGAACCTCGACGATGACCTAGGTGTATCCACTCATCTAATCACTAGTAAACCAAGGACGAATAAAAAAATCGAGCACTGGGACGGCGCTCTCTTAAGGTGGGTAGACTGTAACAACCGGTAATTTTCAGAACTTTAAATGACGATTTTACCCTTTGACTTTTGGGTCCGACTTGACTTTTTGACTTTCTGACCTTTTACGGTCACATAAAAACGATAATCACGTAACCGGAATTTTTTTTAACTCATTTAAATAATAAATCATATTTATTATTACACATCTCTCACATACAAGTTTATTTTTCAAACTTATTTGATTTGAAAACGAGCACGACGAGTACCGACACAAAAATAATTAAATTATATTTAATTATCACTTTTTATTTAATAAAAATATTTAATAAATTATATCATTTTTGTTCAAAAGCGTTTATTTAAAAACGCAAATATTCGAGTTAAAATTTATTTTATTTTCGGACAAGGCATAACCGGGTCACCAAATGAATAACAAATATTTTATAAATGTTATAAAATATTTGTGAAATACTATCAAATAAATACTCATTTTGTTGGAAAAATTATTTGGAAAACAATGGCGCAAGTTTCGTATTTTAAATCATCAGTTAAGTGGCTCAAACGAGTCCCGAACCATTATATAACAAAAGTTACACTTTTGGTCCCTGTGAAATATTTACACAATCAACCCTAAACTATTATACACTTTCTATTTCATTTTAAACTTATATATATATAAGTTTTACAATTTTATCTCATTTTCATCTCTATAACACACACACTCCCTCTCCTCTCTCCCATATTTTCCGGCCGCCGGATTCCGGTCACCACCACGCCGCCGCTGCGGACTTTTTCGACCAAAACCAAAAATGATCCTCATCGCCCAATCTATCCGATCCCTTAGGTCATTCGCCGCCACGCCCCCCTGATTCGTCAGATAGTACACACTTATATAGCAACCCTAATACAGATTCTAACCGAATGCCCTTGACCAAGGCAAAAGGTCA